>CAMRHE010001114.1:0-213762 GCA_947044405.1 Leptodactylus fallax
GTGAGCGGAGCTCCGGCTAGAGCCGCTCATCCATCCTGAAATCCATCCTTGCTTACCGGTGCCCGGGTTCGCTGTCCGCTGGAACGCACTTCTGAGGCCCTCCTCCTGGTTCCAGAGCTCCCGTTCTGCCGGTGTCCTTCTCCGTTGGGTAGTAGTCGGTGATCGCTACACGTGGCCGGCGGCCATACACTCCCACCGCCGCTGCCGGAGCCGCTCTGTCCCGCGCTGCTGTGGCCTGGAGCTGGGGTGGAGCTGCCGTTCTGGGGCTGCGCTCGTGGGCCGGCCTGGGCTGTGCAGGCACCGCTGGGGCCGCTGGTCCTGCTGGCACCCGGACGGCGGTCTCCCCTCTCTCCACGTGGCGGGCGGCCATTTTAACCCTGACCGGTTTGGCCATCTGCTGATGAGGGGGCGCCGAGTCTGGCGTTCCTGGCGAGCTGAGCCTATCTCTGACGGTTCCTTCTATCCCTGCCTGGAAGTTTGGGAGCCGGCATTCCTCTCTCCTGCTTGCTGCTGGGCACGATAGGACCATCCCCTGGCTCCTCTGGGCAGTAGTGCAAGGCAATATCTGTGGCAGCCATCAACTGTCTCTGACCCATTGAAGGTGTGTGCCTCTGTACGATTTATCGTCCTGCTGACTGCTTCTCTGGAAGGCTTTACTTATAATCCAATGACGGTTGCTGTATGTGCTACTGGACTGTTGAGTTACCATCTGTCCTCCTCTAGTTCCTCCTGGCAATCTATCTACTCCATCACTTCGCTACTGGCCTTCTTGGAGGCCTTACTTATAATCCAGTGACTGTTGCTATCGGCACTATTGGATCGCTGAGTTGTCATCCGTTCCCTCTTAGTTCCTCCTGGCAATCTATTTATTTCATTACTCTGCTGACGGCTCTCTCTTGGAGACATCGCTCATAATCCAGAGTCTGTTGCCATCGATACTATTGGACTGTTGAGTTACTGTCTGTCCTCGGCTGGCTTATTGGCCCTTGTGGCCTGACATAGAGGCTCCTACTGTGCAACTGCTATTAGCCAGAGACCTTGTCTATAATCCTCTGGGGCCGGCCCGGTCTTGCTACCATCACACCTCCTCCTCTGCCAACATATCCACCCGTACGGAACGCAGGAAGAGCGGCCGCCGACTCTCTAAAATGAGTCGCCCGCAATCAACCTCTGTCTCTGATCGCCTGAGGGGGTTCTCCAGGGCAGCATCCTCTTCTACATCACCATCGCTTGAGGCAGCCTCTCCTGCCCTTCCAGAGGAGGACCCCGAGCCCACTTTAAAGCAAGTTACTGGACAGCTACTGGAGGCGATCCATGCCGGCACTTCCTCGCTGACCGGGAAAATTGAGGAGGTAAAAATCGACCTGGGCCTGCTCCGTCAGGACTTTCAGACCTTGCGAGGCAGGGTGTGTGAGGTGGAGGATCGGGTCTCTCAGGTAGAGGACACTGTTAACCCACTTCCTGCCAAACTCCAGGAGCTGGAGAGAGCTGCAAGTTTGTGGACCCAGCGTGCGGATGACTTGGAGAATAGATTGCGACGAAACAACCTCCGTATCCTGGGCCTGCCGGAGCGGGCGGAGGGTGAAGATCCTCGGGCCTTTGTGGAGGGGTGGCTGAAAAATGTCCTGCCGGAGGCTCACTTCTCACCAATATTTGCAGTGGAACGGGCCCATAGGGTTCCGGCTAAACCGCCGCCTCAGGGCGCACCTCCTCGACCCTTGTTGGCCCGTCTGATTAACAGCACGGATCGGGATACGGCGTTGCGGGCTGCGCGCCAGGCCGGCGAGCTTAAGTACAACGGAGCAGCAGTGGCCATGTTTCCAGATTTCTCGGCGGCTCTCCAGAAGACCCGAGCATCCTTCGTGGCCGTTAAGAGGCGGTTGAGAGAAAAGGCTATACAATACTCCATGATTTACCCAGCACGTCTTCGGGTCGTCCATGACGGCAGGTCCCTTTTCTTTACTTCACCGAGGGATGTGGAGGACTGGCTATCTCTTCTTCCTCGATCTCCGAGACGATGATCCTGACAGCGTGTGGTGAGAGGTTCGATCGGACCATACATAAGGACTTATGTATTACGGGATGCTCTTGTTTATTGCATAAGTAGTTTTATGAAAAGTGCGGTTCTGTTATTATAGTATCCTGTAGTCTTATAGTTACCTGGGCTGGCGACCCCCGGGGCGCCGGTGTATCTCATTTACTCATGTGAACCTGGCTCTGTTGAATAGTATATCTCCTAGCCTAGTGATTATCCATACCTTTAAGACAGTGCCCCGTATACCAACCACTTTGGGTGCACTTCTTCCCCCGTTAATTGTAGCCACGGTTAATTTAACAAATATTGTTTGTTTATGCCAGTAGTATGTCTCACACCCTTTAGGGGTGTAATGGTTCATTTCGTTTGTATATTGTTCTTAGGTTGCTGCACACCACTTTGTGTCTCACTCAGCCACGCACTACACACTCATAGGCGGGTCACTTTTGGGGTCCTGAATTGCCATGATTACATTACACTCTTAGACGACCATGGCGTCCTTTAGTGTACTATCTTGGAATGTGAGGGGCCTGGGTAGCCCACGAAAGAGGTCGTTGGTTTTCTCTCAGATTAGGAGGGCTGACCCACACCTCATATGCCTTCAGGAAACTCATTTGGTTCCAGATAATTCCAGGCGACTTCAGAAGCCATGGGTTCAGTGGGCGGCTCACTCTACACACACTTCCTATTCCAGGGGGGTGTCCATCTTGGTGCATCGTAGACTCAGGTGGGAGCCAGGCCTCATTGTAAGGGACCCCGAGGGACGATACGTTTTTGTCCAGGCCTGGGTTGACTCTGTCCTGTATGTTATCCTGGGTGTGTACTTGCCACCGGCGTCTGATCTTGCTGTGCTCCAGCAGGCTGCGCAGTTTGCGACCCGATTCCCTGGGGCTATTGCATTATGTTTGGGTGACTTTAACAAAGTTATGGATATTGCATTGGATCGGTTCTCCGCGGAGCCAGGTTCCCCCCTCTCTGCCTCGCCCTACTACAATGGCCGGAGTGATCCGTGAATTGGGGTGGTTGGATTTGTGGCGGGTCCGGTTTCCGGAGGCCCGCACCTTTTCCTGTCACTCTGCCAACAGACATACTCTGTCCAGGATTGACCATGCTTTTGGAAATACTAAAGCATATTCTTTGTTGCAGACCATATCCTATTTACCCAGGGCAGTGTCTGATCATTCCCCGTTGTTGGTCCAATTAAATAGTAGTACGGCTGCTAAGCCACGACAGGGTTGGCGAATCCACCCATTTTGGTTGAAACTATTTGTACCACATGATCGAATACCTGATCAACTTCAGACGTTTTTGACCATTAATTCCCCAAACACTTCTCCGCTCCTCTTATGGGAAACTATGAAGGCATATCTTAGGGGTTGTATTAAGTCCTCCATTTCCTTTGTAAAGAGGGAATCCTCGCTGTTGGAGACCACCTTGGCGACCCAGTGTGCCTCGCTCGAAGCCGCATACGTGGCTAATCCAACTGATGAGGCTAGGTCTCAATGGTTGCAGACGGGTAGACAATATCTGCATATACTGCATGACAAGGCACGTAGGTCTCTGTTTTTTAGCAAACAGAAGTTTTACGAACTCGGCAACCAGTCGAGCAGCTTTCTAGCTCAACTAATACATCAAAACACAGCCTCACCTGCCATACTACGAGTGCATTCAGAGACGGGGGAGGTACTGTCCAATAGCTTGGCCATTAGTGACAGATTTTATAGGTATTACAGTGAGTTATACCTCTCCAAGCTTAGAGTCACTGACGGAGAGCTTGCCACCTATTTGGGCTTGATCCCCCTTCCTACATTGTCAGAAGACCAACGTGAATTTTTAGATTCCCCTTTTACGCTAGAGGAGCTATCGGGTGCCCTGGCAGATATGGCAAGGGGCAAATCGCCGGGTCCGGACGGCATCCCGGTGGAGGTTTATGCCCAGTATGGGGGCCTGCTTCTCCCGGTGTTGCTTGACTGTTATAACGCTGCCTTTGTGGGTCCCAGTCTCCCGGAGTCCTTTTATGACGCCACCATTATCCTGTTACTTAAGCCCGACAAGGATCCGCTGGACTGTGGCTCATATAGGCCTATATCACTGCTTAATATAGATTATAAACTCCTTACTAAAATGTTGGCGAAAAGGCTAAATTCTGTTGTTCTCGACCTTGTCCATCCGGATCAGACAGGCTTTATGCCTGGAAAATCCACATCGGATAATCTTAGAAGGGCTCAGGTGATAACTCAGATTGGGGCATCATCCTCACATGACTGGGCGATGGCTTCTTTAGATGCAACAAAGGCGTTCAACTCTGTCGAGTGGCCTTTTCTATTGCAGGTGTTGCGAGGATACGGATTTGGAGAGGGGTTTGTTACCTGGATTTCCCTTCTATACTGTTCCCCTAGAGCGGCACTGTCCATTAATGGCGCGTTGTCTTCCTACTTTCCTTTGGGTAGGGGTACAAGACAAGGATGTCCATTGTCACCGCTACTGTTTGCTCTGGCGGTGGAACCCTTGGCAATACTGCTTCGGAATGACCCCATATATAAAGGCATAGTGATAGGCACCCGGGAGGAGAGAACAGCACTATATGCCGATGACTTACTCCTGTTTATGAGCGACCCCTCCCGGTCTCTGCCCAGAGCCATGGCTATAATTGATGAATTTGGTAATTATTCTGGCCTACGGACCAATTGGGCTAAGTCCTCATACATGCATATTGGCCGTGCGTCAAGTGTAGCTGAGGGGAATGTGGTATGTGGATTGACTACAGTCTCAACCTGCAAATATCTGGGCATCTTTATATCTAGGGACCATAGGTGTTTTTTGGAACAGAACATCTTTCCGCTCATCTCGCACTTTAGGGTTAAGTTTAATCTTTGGGCTACACTGCCTTTGTCGGTGGCTGGTAGAATCAACCTAGTTAAAATGATAGTACTACCCAAATGTCTATATGCTATAAGCCATTCTGCTGTGTCCGTGCCCCTTAGATTTTTTAAACAAATGGACTCCCTCATTATCTCCTTTATATGGGGAAACTCTAGATCTAAGCTTAGGTTGTCATCTCTACAACGACCGAAGCAGCTCGGGGGCACATCACTCCCTGATCTGTTTCTTTACTACCTAGCAGGACAGCTCCGTTTTATTAGGAAGTGGCTCTCATCTGATTCCCTACCGGGGTCCGAGGCACATCTGGCTCACCACCTGGGTCTGCATAATCTGTGGCCGGTGTTGGAACACCCGGCCTTGTTTAGGGGGAAATTGTTGCCCATCCATGCCCTGGCGGGACAGGTCTGGCGTCAGGCGAAAAAGGTGTCCACTTATTCTGATATACCTGCGGAGACCCCGCTTTGGCACAACCCTGGTCTGCCGACGTTATTTGCCCTGCCTGGCGCCCGGGCCTGGTCGCAGTATGGCGTGTCCTCTCTTAGTGACCTGTACATACAAGGGGTTTTTAAAACGTTTGACTCGCTAAGCTCCTCCTATGGCATCCCTAGAACGCAGTTCTTTAGATATCTACAGATTAGACATGCACTTTCTTCTCAGTTCCCGGATCGATTGGACAATATATCTGAGTATCCGCTTATCGGCATACTTCGCTCACAGGGCCCTGGGGGTTTGATATCTACTTTATATGCACATCTGATACAGGCCAAGGTGTCCACTTTGGACGCCCCGGCCTTGACGCGATGGAGCATAAATATCCCAACTCTCACAGATGAGATGTTTCAAGATATCCTTGAATCTCCTCAACATGTGTCACCTTCAGCTAACAACAAACTGATTCAAACGTATATTCTACACCAATGTTACTTGACACCTTCCCGTCTATACAAAATGGGACGTCTGCCCAACCCCGGATGCCTTAGGTGTCTTTGTCCACAGGCAGACTTTTGGCATATGATTTGGGAATGTCCGATCATACAATGTTTTTGGAAAGGGGTCGTGGATCTCCTGGCGGAAGTTCTGGCTAAACCTATACCATTAACCCCAGAGATATGCCTTTTCGGCGTATTAGATGAAGAAATATGGCAACACCATGTTAGAATCCTTTTGAGGGAGTCTTTATTTTATGCTAGGAAAGCTATCGCACTGCGATGGATGGCTCCGAAACCCCCATCAGTATCTCAGTGGAAGAAACTTGTTAATACTGTTCTTCCTTATAACCAGATTGTGTATAAAGGGAGAGGGTGCCCTCAGAAATTCCATAAGGTGTGGGGAACATGGTGCAATTCTCCGGTAACCCAATATACGGCTCCCTCATTGCGCTCTGCCATTAATTTACTCATGCCGTGAGGGGCGCGAGACACCAGGAGTATCCACGACCTCTCATTTTGGAGTGTATCCTTGTTGTTACCCTTGACTTATTGACTGCATGTTTTGTACATGATAACTGATGTATACAGTATTACGCATGTCCTGATTATATTCTTTCTGTACCGAGTCTACGTTATATGGTCCGGATGGGACGAGGACCTGGCGAGGTGGGATGTGGTGCGTTGAGTGAATTTACATTGAAATTCTCGTTTTTTGGTGCGCAACATGTTATGTATTTGTTTTGATTTCTTTTCCTTTGTCTGATACGCAATTTTCAATAAAACGAGTTTAAAAAAAAAAAAAAACACCCACCCCCAAAACAAAAACCCTCTTTGTAACCCCCCCACAAAAAAAAAAAAAAAAAAAAAAAAAAAAAAAAAAACAAAAAAAAACACCCCGGGAAAAAAAAAAAAAAAAAAAAAAAAAAAAAAAAAAAAAAAAAAAAAAAAAAAAAAAAAAAAAAAAAAAAAAAAAAAAAAAAAAAAAAAAAAAAAAAAAAAAAAAAAAAAAAAAAAAAAAACAATAAACCCCCCCCCCCCCCCAAACCAACAAATTTTATTTTTTATACTTTAGGTGCCTACAATTGAAAATTGTGAGCAAATTGCTGATCAGGTTGCCGACATATTGTTTGACTTTCTGGTAAATGTTAATTTTAGCAAAAATATTGTTACAGGAATTCAATGATTGGTCATAATTGTGGTCTTCTAAATTAAAACTGGAAAACTGTAAGGTATGTGGAAGGTCATACTTACTAAAATATTGATAACTTTATGAGAAAAATTATAGCTAAACTCTGTCCAATATTGAGGTAATGAATATTAGAGGCTGCAGTTCTATTGTTTCAAAAGGAAATTTCAAACTGGATGTATCATGTTATAAAAATCACATGGAAATATATAGTGTTTATATTGTTATATTATTCTGCTATAATTGGTACATGTTATTTGCATATTTTTCTATACCGGATTATCATACATATAGTATATATAGCTCTTGATGGATACTACATTCCAAAACTATGGGTGGAAGTATGGAATTGGGCCCCTTTTGTGACTTTAATAGCCTGAGGTAAATTTGGATGGGAAGGTCATGGATACAATTGATGTTCCAATTTTCCAAAGGGGTTTGATGTGATTGCCAGGTTTTGGTTCAGTCCACTTGAACAAGAGATGTGCATAAAAGGCATTATACAGTAAGCAATGTTCAGCGGGCAACCCCCAAATACAGATTCTGCCGCTAGACTGGCAGATACAGAAATGTGATTGAGGCCGGGCCCCACGTGGCATAAACATCACAATTTGGCGGTGGCGTTTTACAGTCACTGCAAGGTGGATGAGATTCTAGTGAATCCCATTCACATATTGCAGAAAAATACGCGCAGTGGACACGCTGTGATTTCCAAAACCGTTGCGGTTTTGGAATTTGCAGCATGTCCGTTATACCTATGGAAACGCTGGCATTTTCCCTATAGGTATAATTTTATGATACGGCCTGCTACATGGGGCCATAGCCTAAATGTTGTCCTTGGTCAGATTCACACACCCTGTGCTGCATTACAGACCTCACACACTGTAGCACTTGGCAGCACTTACAGTTTACCGGGAAGAAATAGCAGACCAGAGATGCCACACAAGTGGCATTATATTATACAATACTGGCTGACCAATGCTTTTAAGAATGTTTGTGTATGTGGATTGTGTGACTGTGAGCTTGATTGTATGCACACGTTTTCAATAGGCTGGGTTTAAACACCTGACCTGAGTAAGGATCAATGGTCCTACAGTCTAGCTATAAATGGTACAGACGTAGCAGTCGCATCTGCACCCTGGTGCCTAAGGAATACCTTGGACCTTCTGACACATAAAAAAATAACAATATTATAAATGGTACATGGTAGATGGAGGTCATATATCAGTGAATGGACTAATGGCTTTCATGGTAATTATTGCTTTCTATTTTTCTATTCTAGAATCATATTCTGGCCATAGTTTCTGATGTCCTGGTAAGAAATGTATTTGTCTTAAAAAACTGGGTTGCATGTGAATACATTTGAATGCATAATACATAAATATTTTATGTATTAGCTAAAAAGAAATAAATCGTGATTTGATGGCAATTGTTCATATAACTAATTCTGAAGACTAATAATCATGGCAAAACAATATATGCCCAATTATCAAAGAGTTGTTAGCACTAATATACAAAAAACTATATCAGTCTCTTTATTTATTTTCTAGAACAGCCTTCCATCTTTAGTGTCAGATATTGTGGTAAGAAATCATTTGTAAAACTTTTCATTTGCTTTTGTGGTTTATACAGAAAGTAAATCCTCAAAACACACCTACCTGCACACTCTTATTTTTTCTTTATGCATAGAGATAGACTGGTTTGTATATTTTTATTAGCACCATTTTATGGTATATTCATTGTATTAAATAACTTATTATTTATGTTGTGAGTATTGGCTAAAAAAAAACTGTAATTTTTTTTATTATAGATCAACCTCCCCTTCCCCAGCTCTATAATTTATTCTATCATCTACATTAAATCTACATTCACACAACAGTGATTAATAGCGGAGTGATTGTGTCTGTTTTTTTTAGGGACGTCACACAGCAGCATTGAATTCAATGTCAGTGATTGGGGGCTATTCACATGTCCGTTATTTCAAAATATAGGCCATGTCCTATTTTTGGCTGTTTTCATGAATCCCTTCATACACTCAAATGTATGGGGGATCCGTGAAAACATGTGCCCCTCAGGTGCAAGAAGGCCGTGAAGAATGGACGTTTTTTACAGCTGTTTTGCACCTCGGTCCTCTGTATGTAGCCTAAGAGATAGGTTAATTGGTTAATTATAAAATTTAATCTATCAGTATGTTTTTAGAATGTGAGAGAAAACCAGGGAATCCAGAAAAATCCACACAAGTATGAGAATAAAATACATTTATTAATAGGTTAACCGGGTTCAATGTTGTTATTCCCCAAATCAGACTATTTATTTAGGCTCCTTAGGCTTCACTTACCACCTCTCTTAGGTCTTATTCATACAACACAGTGACGTTTTTGACGGATCTAACAGCCATTAAAAACAGATGTAAATGTCATCCATTTTGCATCAGTTTTTAACTGTCAGTGGCAAAAAAAAGGATGAAATTCATTGGTCTTTCTTTTTTTGACACAACCCATTGATCCATTTTTAACAGACATAAGACAGATGTCAATTCATTGTACATCAGTTAAAAACAGATCTATTGATTTCTATTTGGTCTTTGTTCATGAAAATGGACAAAGATAGAGCATGTCAGTTTTTTTGACAGTCGTTAAAAAAAGACATGTAAATCAACAAATTGAAATCAAAACGGCCATGTGACCAACATTGGAACAATGGCACATTTTTGTTGCACATTGCCATTTTTCATGGTGTGAATAAGCCCTTAGACCCTACAAAATTTAAAATACAACAAAGATAAAATGATTTTTTAAAATGGAGAAATTTCAGTTAATATTAAAACATGTAAACAATAAAGTAATCCATTTGCTGTTCTGATTTTTCCTGAACATACCATACTTTTGAACTTAACTATTTTTATCTTTTATCACACTCAGGACACTCTGGTACCGGAAATAGGTGTAGTGTTGGTAAGAATACATATATTTTTATCAGTTTTTATAATATAATGGGGTAATGGAAGGCAATGAGAAATAAAAAAATGTCCTATTTTAATGGGAGGGAGGTGGAATAAAGAAAAAGAAAGAAAGAATGCTATATGCTTATAATAAAACCCCAACTATTATGTTTTTTAATTTTTTTTGCAAAGGTGATTGCTACAAGTTACAGTGTTAGACTACTTTTTGTGTTGCAGAATTTGCTACTGTTTTTTGAGCCAAAGCCAGGAGTAGATTCAGCAGAATGGAGAAGTATAAGTGCTTTCTATATATGTCCTATTCATTTTGAAGCCACTCCTGGGTTTGGCTCAAAAACCTTTCCACAGCATCAAAAAGCTGCTTTTCTTCAATGTGGGGTCTTAGCTTTAAGGATAAGGCCCCACTTTGCATAACGCAGCTAAAAAATGCTGTGGAAAAAAATGCATTATGTGTTTTTGTGCAGTGTTTTTCACTGCATTTTTGCTGTTTTTTTTATTAAATCTATACAGAAAATGTGAGCATTTGAGCAGATAAAATTCATATGCTGCATTTTTAAAAACACATGCATTTTTTTTTTTTTTTTTTAAACTCAGCATGTCTATTACTGATTTTTTTTTTTCCCCACAATGTGTGCATGGGATTATCCAGAATCTCATTCACATTGCTAGTACTGTAAAACATGTTTTTTTGTCTGCTGCGTTTCTGCAGCAGGAAAAATGCTGCATTTCCTCAACATGGGGCCTTAGCCTTAGCCTCAAGGGGTTTTTGAGGATTAGAAAAGTATGGCTACTTATTTACAAAAACAGCACCACTGCTGACTACAGGTCATGTATGGTCTTGAAATTCTGTCATATTCAGAACATTGTAGCTAAGGTGCATTATCACACATAACCTGTAGACATGTGTGGCACTTTTTTTTAATCCTGGAAACCCCTTTAGACTAAGGCACCACATAGCAAATCACAGCTAAAAAAACAACTTTTTTTTCTGCAATATTTTTTGAGTTTTTCTGTGTTTTTCTCTGCTTTTTTTTCTTCCCTTATTCAATATATAGGTACAATATAAATGGTTTTCAATTATTTATTAGAATCAAAAAATTGCATGTAGAGTTGTATTAAATAAATACAAGCATTTCACCTACAATATGTGTTTTGAAAGACTACAAACAAGTCCTGTGTCGCTGTGTCCTGTCAGGTACAAGCTGTGGCAGGGTACAATGCAGTATTCAATTTACATAGAGTATACCCAAAATGTAATAGCTGATTTTATTTCCTTTTAGAATGTCCTAGATCATATACAAGATGTTAAGAATGTTGCATGTGATGTATTGGTAAGTAATGCAATACCAACCATTATGATGCTATTAATGCAGAAACATTCTAAACAAACATGTTAGGTTTAAGTGTATGTGCCTCATTTATCATTGTCATTGTTGCCTTTCATTTCTTAGCTACTTCCCTGGATATTCATGCTCTAATAGGCTGCCATATTACAGAAAAGACTTCAATAACTATCTTCCTGTCCCTCTCCCCTAAAGTTCCAAAGTTCCACCGTTTCTAGTCTTTTTGCTACCACCATGATTCTTGGCACTTGCCCAGCAATACAAAAGCAGATAGACTTGGTTATCAGTAGAGATGGGTGAACCTCTGAAGATTTGTTTTGTCTTGGGTTTGGACAAAGCGATCCTCTGGTTAATTTCAATCCAACCTCAGAGTATAATAGGTGGAGTACCAAGGGAGGTGTAACAAATAAAGAACATTTATACTCACCTTTCCTCACCTCTTTTGGGCCTCCTTGCGTCATCGAGTGCGCTCTCTCTCGGTGACATCATGTTCCCAGGTTGATGTCATGATGCTCAGCATGCCCATGTGACCCCTGTGGCCCAATCAAAGACCTCAGAGGTGACCCCGAGAGTGTGATGTCACCAGGAGAGCGTCGGATGATGCGAGGAGGCCCAAAAGAGGCAAGTGAATGTCAATGTAACTTTTTTATTTTTTACCCTCCGCTTTCATGTTTTTTATTATTTTCACCTACTATACTCTGGGGTCTGAAGAGCCCCCAGAGCATAATAATTTACTGTAATGCATGTTGCAGCAGCCATTTTAGATCATCCGCGACAAATCCCAAATTGTTCAGTTTCGTTAAAAACTGAACTGTTTGTGATATATGGGTCAAACCCAAGTGGTTCACCCATCTATAGTTATCAGCATGTCAACCCCAGTGATTAACCCCTTCAATGCTGACAAAGTTTCTGACAAATAGAGAAGGGTCCAAAAGCAACACATGTGAGGAAATATCTCCACTATGCCTTAAAACGTGACTGTTCATTGTTTAATGTTAAAAAATAATAACTCAAAATGTACCTGCCTGTACAATCCCTATTAATTATTCCATGAATATACAGATATGAAGGCTTATTTCTTGCAGGATATGCACTATGCTTTCTGTAGTTGTTTATCTACATGTAAATGATATGCAATACATATAATTCAAATATGTGATTCTTTTCCCTTTCTTTCTCATGTATAGGAGGATATACTACCAATTGTGGCTAAAGTACTGGTAATAACACTAATATTTAGCTAATAAATTATCTTCTATACATAAACTAGGGTAGGTTCACACTATGTCCATTGCTCTGATCTATCACAGGCAGGTTGAGAGCAACAGAAATTAAGTGACTGATGGCCCTCAATCTGGTATCCGTATACATTTAGCTCCAGTAAAAAAACATGACAGAAGATTTATTCTGTCATATTTTTTACTTTTCTGAAGGAAGAAAAAGTTATGCACGCAAGAGTTTTTCCTCCATTTCAAAAGTAAACATGACAGAAGAAAGTTTCATGTTTTTTATATGAGCCAATAGGAACGGATAGATGTCACGCTATTATCATTAATGTCCATTGCTCGCAACCTATGATGATCCCAAGATGTTCATAACATAAGCTGCCCTCCTGTCTCCTCTCTCCTCCACTTACTGGTTTTCAGCTCATTCCAGCTCAGAGCTCCTGCTTACTCTAATCTGCACAGTTATCTCTGCATTTACATACACAGATAACAGAGGCACTGCTAAAGAAACTTATCTAGCCCTTATTAGTGCTTAAAAACTGAGAGCCATATGCAGTGAAAGTGAGAGAAGAGACTATAGATGGCCAGGAATCATCATCCTGACCTGTGAGCAGGACTGTAACCTAGGCAAATAACTGTAAACCACGAGGAGAAAAATTTAGTAAACCGAGCAAGATAGATAAAGCAATGTATTAGGTAAAATACTTCAGTTAGCTTAAGCTACAAATCTGAATATGATCCTTAAGATGGGAATACCCCTTTAATTAATACTCAGAATGGCTTTCAATAAAAGGGTATTCCCTCAAAAACAATCATATTTCATGTAAAAATTATTTGCAAAAAAACATTGTCACCTATTTAGCGTAACTAGCCAAATTGTATCTGTCAAGAGAAAAGGCTCAAGTGAAATCCCTCTTTGGGTGAATCCACATGCTGCAAAAAAAGCTACATTTTATGTTGCAGATTTTGCTGTGTTTTAGCAACCAAAGCCAAAAGTGCCACTCATAGCTTTGGGCAAAAAAAAAAAAATGCAGCGAAGTGTACAACAAAAAACACAGTTTTTCTGCAACATGAGGTATCAGATACTCCTTACCACTATTTGAGAAGTGATACATCCAGTAGTCCACCTTTATCCAGGACAGCATATTCCTCTTTTATTTCCATAAGCCGTTTTTTAGATCAGTGTTTTATAACCATGCATGTACCATCCCAACAGATGGAGTATGTGCAGTACATGAATGATTTATGTTAGGAAGAATGGTTAGTGCTGTAGTTAGGAAGCTACCAGAGCAACGTGCACAAGGAAAATGTATTTTTCATTAGTGGAGTCACATGGTCCATAGTAAGGACCGCCCACTCTGGCAATTGTAATTTGAAAATGTAATGAAGCTACAGGGGATACAGATCTTGGAAGAGAGGGCAAATATGAGATGGATAAAGTTATTGTGCAGATGGTTTGGCAGCAGGGTTGCTATACTTAAAAAAAAAAAAGTGTTATATTGGAAAGATTCTCATTTACACAAATCCAAGGTTTTACTGACATATATTTCACTCTAATCAACTCAGTCAGGGTAGTGGTGTTTTGTACACCAAAAATAGATCTGCATGTAGGCAAAAACTCTAAAACTGGCCATACACATCACATTTTACAATGACACCTCAAGCCTAAAATGAACGGTGGTTGATTGGTCAATACAGCCAACTGTTCCAAACACATGAACAACCAAGAACCCTCAGATGAACGCTTGACTATACTAGACACTTGGAAAATTAACAGATGAAAGTCGTTCAATGCTAATAAACTGCTATAAACAGCAAATGATGGGCACTTTGTGGGTGGGCGATAGTAATACAAACACATGATCACAGTACAAATATTGCACACAGATCTGTCAGTCTAGCCCATACACAACAGATTATGGCAGAAAAAAATCCAACACCACAGACTTTGGTTCTGACCAACTTTATTTGATGGTTGGCTGTATGGGACAAACTGTTTTAGGTTTATGTATGACCAACCAACAGCAGACAGTTCAAAATCTGTCACTCCAGCAGTCTAAAATCTAATGTGTATAGCCAGCTTAAGGCTAAGGCCATATGCAGTGGTTCACTGTGGGATATCTCTAGCAGGATATCCTCGAGTAGGTTCGATGTGGGTTTAACACCTGCTGCTAGAGTGGTTTTCCGCTCTGGAATTCACAGCTATAATTGACATGCTGCTGGTTCCAAACCTGCAGTGCAAAACACTTTGCAGTCCTGGTTTTTCCACAGTGATTGGATGGGATTTGTTGAAATTCCATCCACTTCACTACTACTGTAATTCACTGGTCACCAACTGACTGCAGACTTACAACATGTGGCCCCAGCCTAATAAAGGCTACAAATGGAGATGTAAATAAAGCCCAAAAAGCCAAATAATCAAGAAAAATAAAATTCTTGTGAAGGCTTGACTCTTTAAAAGTAAAAAAAGATGACATGAAAAAAATCATAATAACTTTACCTAACATTAACGCCATTACATAAATTATATAGTAAGCAAAATGACATTTTATTCTTCTTATTTTTCTACAACAGAGCATAGGTGGAGAGGTTTTGGATCGCATTTTGGTAAGCATGAATATACTAGATATTTTAGCTTTTAAGTCTTTTAAAACCTCCTTAAATGACTTTAATTTCTAATGTTATTGTAATTATCCTTGTAGAATGACCTGGGTGTTAAAAAAACTGAACCAATTCACCCTGTAGTCTGAATATTAAGAAGGAAATGAAAGGAACTAAAAGAGTGCACGTAAGTAAAGCACAGTGAAAAGAAAAAAAAAAAAAGTAATAGAGGTATAACATGATGTTTCTTAGCCCTAATCCAACAGGGCTTTCAACTTCTTTCAACTTTACATGCAATTCATAAAAAATTCTCTTAAAGGAAGTCTGTCACCAGAACCCAGGATTTCAATCGAGCCCTGCAGATAGGTAGGTTAGGGTCACCTGAATCACAGTGTTTATCTCTTGTGAATTGGGGCCTTCATATATGCCGAGATATCACAGTTTTTGTCAATAGGCAAATTAGTTCTTTGGAGCAATGACAGTGTTGGTGTTTGCCTCTCTAGAGCAACGCCAATGTCTTTGTTGCTCTAGAGAGCTCCAAGAGCTCATTTGCATATTGACAAAAATGACAAAAACACAGTTTGATTCAGGTAATCCAACCTCTGTAGGGCTGGATTAATATACTTCGTCTGGTAGCAGACTGCCTTTACATGGAAGAAGAATTAATGAGGCTTCTGAAAACAATTCTTAGGTGCTACTCTAAGCTTTCACAGCGTACACATAAACCCCAAAATGCACATATATCAGTGCAGAAGAATAATTCTTATAGTTATTTCACAGAAAAAAGATAATGTAAGTAATAATATCATGCTAAATATACAATACTGTAAAGTGAAAATACAGGGATAATAAACATAGTGATATCTCTTCAGGGAAAACAACTGATAAAATAAAAAAAAATAAATAAAAATCAATTAAAATAAAAAGGTGAAAAATACTGATACTGATTTCACTGCATATAGATGATCAAAGTGAAGTAACAGCACACAAGACAAGATTAACAGAAGTATAAAGTGTACGGTATATTAATAAAATACATAGTGATTGTGATGAAAGTGTATTATATACTTATTACTATAAAATAGTAAGGTCACAAAACAGGACTAGAAAGTATAGATTATTATGTTAATCTGTTTTCCCTTAGTCCCAACAGCAGCACAATATTGGGGTATTTCTGTCCCTGTGTGCTGGTAGGACAGAATGGAATTTTTAATGAACAACAAATAGTTAACTGTAACCCCTCCCCCTCCTCAATATAAGGAAGGAAGTACCAACCCCCCATCGTGTAGTTATAAAGACAAATACATAACACATAGGGAGTGAACCTTGTGCTGCTGTTGGGACTAAGGTAAAACAGATTAACATCATAATCTACACTTCCCTGTCGTCCTACAGCAGCACAATATTGGGGATCTAGCAAGAAAAACCCTAGGGAGAGCCCTCTTGAAGAATTGATTTTAACATGGAATGGCCAAAAGAAGTGGCCTCCGTACCCCGGGTGTTAAATCTGTAATGATTAACAAAGGTATGGAGAGAGCTCCAAGAAGCTGACGAACAAATTTGTTCCCAAGGAACAGAGCTTCTTTCCACCCAAAAGGTAGAAATGGCTCTTGTAGAATGAGCTTGAACAAACTCAGGGGCGTCTAACCCCTGTGAAGTGAAAGCCAATTGTATGGCTTCATTGTACCAAGGAGGCTTTAGAGGCCTTGAGCACATTATTTTTCCCAGCAAATGGTAGAAAAAAATTCTCTGACCATCTAAAAGGCCGAGATTTCTGAATATAAATTCCGAGGCATCTGGCAACATCCAAGGACTGAACTTCCTCTGGAGATGACGGACTGGGATAGAAAACTGGTAATGAGATAACCTGGTTTAGGTTAGAATATGAGGGTACCTTAGGAAGGAACCCTGGCATAAATCTTAATTGTACTCACCAACTCTCTGAGCTGAGGTTATGGCCAAAAGGAACACTGTCTTTAGTGTGAGAAATTTAATCTCAACCTCTTCTAGAGGCTCCAAGGGGGAATCACATAACCCCTTTAAAACAGTAGTTAAATCCCATTGAGGGATTGGGTGGGTAACAGGTGGACTAAGCCTGAATGCACTCTTAAAATATCTTTTAACCAGCGGGTCTGCAGATAGCTGCTTATCTAAGCAGGTTGACAGGGCAGCAACCTAAGCTTTCAAGTGAAAGGGCTAAGGCCCTTGTCCAAGCTGTCCTGAAGGAATTCCAGGATCTCTGGAATGGAAGAATCCAAGATCTCAATTCCTCTACCTGATGCCCAGGAGATGAAGATGATTCGGATCCAGACGTAATTTTTATTTGGTATCATGGAAATTGGAGGGAATATGTATGCCAGCCTGAACCTCCAAGGGATGGACAGGGCATCCACAGCCAAGGGATTGTCCTCCTTGTATAGAGCAGAACTTCTCTACCTTGGCATTGAGTCTGGTTGCCATCAGGTCTATCCCTGGATGACCCCATTTCAGGGTGATTGCTTGAAAGACTTCTGGATGGAGAAACCATTCACCTGGAACAGTGATGCCACGATTCAATTGATCCGCCACTACATTTTCTGGGTTGCTGGTAATATTTGGGACTTTCCCCAATTTATAATCCACCCCAATTGTTGGACGAAATTCATCGTGATAGATGCTGTAGTAGGCCTTCTCTTGAGAGACTTTTAACAGCCAGTCTTCCAGATAAGGAACATTCATGAACCTCTGGATTCTCAGTGACTCAGCTACCGTGGATACCACCTTGGTGAATATGTAGGGTGCTGATGTAATCTCGACTGGAAGTGCGGTGAAATGGAGGTGTCTCAGCCAACCCTCTACAACCACTGAAATTCCTAGGTATTTCCTGTGAACAGGAAGAATAGGGACGTGGAGGAGCACCTCCTTTAGATTCAGAGTGGCCATGAAATATCCTTGCTGGAGAATGGGTATCACAGATTTTTCCATACGGAAATTTTTTCGTGATAGCTCTGCTGAGGTATCATAGGTCTATTATCAACCAGTCTCCTGAAGGTTTTGGAACCAGAAACACTGAAGAATAAATTCCGGACCCTTGACATTGTGATGAACAGCAGGGAGGCGAGAGGTCTGTATAAATCTGTCCTGAGGCACAGAAAAAACTATGCCGGAACCGGACCGGATTATCTCCAAATCCCATGAATCTGTTACCCCCACAGGAACTTCATGTCTTGGAGGAGAGAGAAGGTAATAGTCAGAAATTTAGTTTTCTGATTTTCCTGTCATCATGGAAAAAAAGACGGTTGGAGTTCCCACTCAGGAACCTAGAACGTCCACACGTGACCTCTTGCAGGTGGCGGTCTTTGAGGAGACTGTCCTCTATGACGCTGTCTGCCCTATCCACGGAAGGACTGTGGAATGACTTTCCTTACTTTCCCACTAGTCCTTGTATTGTGTTCTGCCTGCCAATATTCAATTTTGAGGCATAATCCACCCTCCAAGGTTTTAACCATAGGGGGCGACGTGCAGCCGAAGTCCTAGACTTGGCAGATAACTTCACCTGGAGAAGAGGTTTCATTGAGGTAATCCTCCTCAAAGGCTATACCTTTCAAAGAGGACAACAATTCATCCCTGGAGACCCCCAAATCAATATCTCTTTTTAATGAAGAGAGGCTGGAGCACAACTTCTTAGCTACCTCACTAGTAGCGATACCAATCAAACACTGTGCAGAGAAAGCTGTATACGCTTTACTTAGGGAGCACTCTGCCCAGTGGTCCATGGGGTCCTGAAGGCTAGACCCATCCTCAGAGGGTACAAGTGTTCGCTTGGACAATTTGGCGACTGCCATGACAAGCTTAGGTGGTGGACCCAAGTCCCAACTGGTCCTCAGCTATTGGGAAGAGTGTCTTGAACCTCTTGGATAACACGTAGGTCTTCTCTGGGTGTTTTCACTTGAAGGGCATAGCTCTTTTAAGCATGTCATCCACTTTGAAGGCCCTAGGCCCCTAGAGGTGGAACTCGAGGCTTCCCCATGGTCAACATCATGGTCCCTTGACCTCAGATGAAGAATTAGCTTCCGCTATGATCCTGAATACCTCATCAGATCATATGACAGAAGCACCATCATGTTCCACAGCGCTCCACAGACACTGACAGTCACTGTCCCATATAGGGCTCACAATCCATACTCCCCACCAGCTCGCCTTTGGAGTGTGGGAGGAAACTGGAGCACACCTACGCAAACACAGGGAGAACACATAAACTCCCCGCAGATGCCGCCCTTGGCAGGATTCAAACCCAGGACTTCAGCGCTGTAAAGCTGCAGTGTCAACCACTGAGCCACTGGGCTGCCCAAGCAACACTCATGGCATGTATTGAAATTGTAACCAATAGGCAAGGGAATCTCACAGGAGCGATAGTTTAGATGTTTGTACCTAGACACAGACTTACCGGGAGGACTCATCACCACCAGACGCAGAGGATGACATCTTACTGTTAATGTAAGAGTAAATAGCAAGAAAACCAGAAAAAAATGCAACAACAGTACAAGTCTGTTGAACTAGAATTCCCAGCATGCACACTCTCTGCCAAACAACAAAGAGGCAGAGGAAATGAAGCAGCAGACTTATATAGAAGAAATGGAGAGCAAAGACTCTCCCAATACCTGTGACAGGTTTTTGTTTTGTTTTTTGGAAGAAAAAGGCTGCCCCGCACAGATTTTATAAAAAAAAATGGTGGAAGTTAAGGTAAAAAACATTTCCTAGTAGCTCACCTGAAGGCTTACATAGCCACAAAGGGTTCAGCGTGGACACTCAAAGGCAGCAGACCTGTCTGTCCAGCCCATTATCAGCAACAGCTGAAAAAAGGCCTTTCACTGCAGCTAAGCAGACTAAGCAGCAGAGGCAGGAAAGACAGACAAGGAGTTTTAACCTTTGAATTTTGTTCCAACAGGAACCAAAGGCAGAAAAAGAGTCCTCACAGGAGGATAGACAAAACAAACACAAACAGGATAGAGGAGGGGAGATGCATTCTGAAATCTGAATAACCTCATTATAGGGAAGGTATAACCTTCCCTCCAATTGTCCCACCAACACAGGACAGAAAAAAACACGCTGGGCGGTTGGTACTTCCTTCCTTATATTGAGGAGGAG
Organism: Leptodactylus fallax; assembly: GCA_947044405.1. Taxonomy (NCBI): domain Eukaryota; kingdom Metazoa; phylum Chordata; class Amphibia; order Anura; family Leptodactylidae; genus Leptodactylus; species Leptodactylus fallax. The sequence goes on from CAMRHE010001114.1 coordinate 20,290, forward strand.
GGGTTACAGTTAACTATTTGTTCATTAAAAATTTCATTCTGTCCTACTAGCACACAGGGGCAGAAATACTCCAATATTGTGCTGCTGAGGGACAACAGGGAACCACAGATTTTACAGTATATGAAAAATAAACCTAATATTGCCACAACACAGCTTCATTTATTGTCATAGGGTATCACAGTATGGTAACATTGAGTAAAGTTAAGTCATAGAACACAAATGGTGCCAAAGAATAAGTCCACTAAAATAGTGTTGTCAAAGCTAATGATAAGGACAGAGCAGGGAAATGTGTTTACATAAGATATTATGAATCTCTTTTTATTGTGTCCATGTTTTAAGTACAAATTTACTTTTATCTTGTTTTTTGTAATGCATTATGTTTCTTTTTTAGGTTACTGATCACCTGAGCACTTCCATCATTTCTTTCTATGCATTTGGGCTCTTTTCTCATTGTTTTCTAAATATCTGTGGATATTTTCATTCTTTTCATGCTACAGTAAAATTTGAAAAAATAAAAATATCTGTTTACTTATTTGGTGATGTTGCACAATGATAAAATATAACATATCATAATGATTTGTATGTCTTTTTTTTTTTAAAGAAGATGACTACTGTATACTGAAACAACATGGATAAAATGTTAGTTAACCCCTTAACGACCTTGGACGTACTATTACGTCCTGGGCGCTAGGTACTTTGCGCACCAGGACGTAATACTACGCCCGAGGTCGGCCGCCCGCTCACTATCTGAGCGGGCAGTATCGGAACCGGGTGTTAGCTGTATCTGACAGCTAATACCCTGCTCCATAACCCCCGGTCGGCCATAACTTCCGATCGGCGGTTTTAACCCCTTGGATGCCGCGGTCAAACATGACCGCGGCATGCAAGGGGTTCCGCCGTCTTGCCGCCCCCCACCGGCACCCCCCGATCTCGCCGCGATATCTCTAATCTGCAGCCCGGGGTCTGCCAAGTGACCCCAGGCTGCCTGGAGCCTCCAGTACCTGGTTGATCCTGCCGAGACCTCAGGAAGTCAGCGCTGTGTTTCCATAGCGCTGACTTCCTGTATAGGCTGCAAGACACATGTATGCTCGTGTCTTGCAGTCTATAGTACTGAGCCAGAGATCAAAGCATCTCTGGCTCAGGTGTCCTAATGGGACACAAGAAAAAGTAAAAAAAAGTAAAAAAAAAAAAAAAAATAAAGTATGTGAAAAAAATTAATAAAAGAATAAAGCCCCAAAAATTTCCTTTTCCTATATAAAATGAATTATATAAAAAATAAACCTAAAAATTAATAAAAACAATACATATTTGGTATCGTTGCGTCCGTAACAACCTGTACAATAAAACTAAAACCATATTTAATGTACACGGTGAAAGTCGGGGAAAAAAAACGCCAAAAGTAACGATTTTTCGCCATCTCACCTTACAAAATATGCCATAAAAAGTGATCAAAAAGTCATATGTACCCCAAAAAAGTACCAATAAAAAGCACAGGTTGTACCGCAAAAAATAAGCCCTAAACCAACTCTCTAAACTGAAAAATAAAAATGCTACGCATCTTAGAAGATGGCGATGCAAAAAAAATAGATTTATGTCCCCAAATGGGTTTTTGCTCTGCAAAATTGGTATTGCATAAAAAAACAGTATAAATGAGGTATCGCCATAATCGTACCGACCCGCAGAATAAAGATAACATGTTACTTATGCTCTACGCTGCATGGTGAAAAATTTAAAAGATAAAACGCAGTGCCAGAAATGATGGGGTTGTTTTTTAATCCACCAAGAAAGAGTTAATAAAATTTATTTAATAAGTTGTAAGCACCTAAAAATGATGTCATTAAAAAATACTACATCTCACCCTGCAAACAACAAGCCCTCATATGGCTACATCATCAGAGAAATAAAGAAAATATAACTCGTACAATGTGAAGACAAAAACCCCAAAAATCGCCAAATCATTAGAGCATAACTGGCTGCGGCAGGAAGGGAATGTATAAGCTGTGCGAGCGTATATTAGGGTACACCCCAGATTTAGAGCTTACGAGGGATAATAAACCAGAAGTGACCCCCAGAGTGACCCCGCAATAATAGGAACTACTGGGGAAATAGTAGGGAATTTAGTGTACCCAATGTACTACGCACAGCTTACATATTCATTGACTTTTCCTCATCCGCTGTGCAGTCACGTCTGGGATACTAATGCTCGCTACACCCCTTGATAAATTCTTTGAGGGGTGCAGTTTTCAAAATGGGGTCATTCCCTAGGGGATTCCACTTTACTGGTACTTTAGAGGCTCTGCAAACATGACATGGCATCCAGATCCCAAACATCTGAATCTGCGCTCCAAAAGCCACATAGCGCTCCTTCCCTTCTGAGCCCTACTGTGTGCCCAAACCGCAGTTTATACCCACATGTATGACACTGGTGTACCCAGGATAAGGTACTTAATGTGATATATGGGTATAAACTCCTGTTTGGGCACAGCCGGGCACAGAAGGGAAGGAGCGCTATTTGGTTTTTGGACGCCATTGCACTTTTGCAGAGCTGAAATGCCAGTACAGTGGAATCGCCTGACATGTCACCCCATTTTGGAAACTGCACCCCTGAAGGAATTTATCCAGGGGTACAGTGAGCATTTTTAACCCCCAAGTGTTGCTATAATTTATTATCCGTAAATGAATAGGCAGCTGATGATGAAAGGTGAAAATGACAATTATTCCAGGAATACGACATTTCTGTGCGTAATATGTTGTGCCCAGCTTGTATCAGAGATGAACGCTCCAAAAGCTGTTGTGCCCGGGATCCCCGATCACCAGTTTTTGGAGTGTGTGTCTGTGCAGACATAAGCTGGGCACAACATATCGGGCACTGAAATGGCGTATCTATAGAAAAATTTCATTTTTAACTTTTCATTATCAGCTGCGTATTCATTTTTGGAAATTAAAAGAATGCAACACTTAAGGGTTAATAATGCTCGCTACCCCACTTGATAAATCCCTTGAAGGGTATAGCTTCCAAAATGGGGTGACATGTCTGCGGATTCCACTTTACTGACAATTCATGGTCTCTGCAAAAGTGGCATGGTGTCCAAAAAGCAAACTGTGCTCTAAAAACCAAAATAGCGCTCTTTCCCTTCTGTGCCTGGCTGTGCCCAAACAGCAGTTTGTACCCACATATGGCATTGTTAAGTACGTTATCCTGGGTACACCAGTGTCATACGTGTGGGCATAAACTGTCATTTGGGCACACAGCAGGGCGCAAATGTGAAGGAGCGCTATGTGCTTTTGGAGCGCATATTTAGATTGTTGTTTTTTTGGACGCCATGTCACATTTGCAGAGACCCTAAAATTGCCCCTACAAAATGGGGGTCCCTTCTTGGGGAATTCCAATTTACTGGCACCTCCAGGGCTCTGCAAAAATATCATGGCGACCAGAAAGTCCCTCTAAATCTGTACTCCAAAAGCTAAAAAAACCCACAGTGCTCCTTCCCTTCTGAGCCCTGCTGCGTGCCCAAGCAGCAGTTTATACCCACATATAGAATTTTTTTGCCCCTGGGATAGCCCACTTAATAGTTTTAGGAGTTCATGTCTCTCATGCCACAAAGTGGCCGCAACGTATTAGGCACTGAAATTGGATATTTCTTTAAAAACTTTAATTTTCACTTTGTACATTAATTTTTGGGAAGCATTTTTAGGCTCTAAATGATAATACCCCTTGATACATTCCTTGAGGGGTGTAGTTTCTAAAATGGGGTCACTTTTGAGAGGTTTCCATTATATTGGTACTTTAGGGGTTCTGCAAATGCGACATGGCATCCAAAAGCTATTCCAGCAAAATCTGCCCTCCAAAAGCTAAATAGCGCTCTTTCCATTTTTAGCCCTGCCATTTACCCATGCAGCAGATTACAACCACATATGGGGCATTTCTGTGTTCAGGAGAAATTTTGTAACGAACTTTGGGGTGCTTTTTCTCCTTTGTCCTCTTGTGAAAATGAAAAATTTGGGGCTAAATTGACGGTTTATTGGAAAAAAAGTAATTTTTCATTTTAATGTCCCAATGTTAACAAAATCTGTGAAACAGCTGTGAGGTCAAAATGTTCACCATACCCCTAGATAAATTCTATAAGGGGTGTAGTTTCCAAAATGGGGTCACTTTTTGGGGGTTTGTATTATATTGGTACTTTAGGGGCTCTGCAAATGCGACATGGCATCCGAAAACTATTCCAGGAAAATCTGCCCTCCAAAAGCTAAATAGCGCTCTTTCCATTTTGAGCCCTGCCATGTACCCATGCAGCAGATTACAACCACATATGGGGCATTTCTGTGTTCAGAAGAAATTGCGTAACGAACTTTGGGGTGCTTTTTCTCCTTTGTCCTCTTGTGAAAATGAAAAATTTGGGGCTAAATTGACGGTTTATTGGAAAAAAAAGAAATTTTTCATTTTAATGTCCCAATGTTAATAAAATCTGTGAAACAGCTGTAGGGTAAAAATGCTCACTATACCCCTTGATATGTTCTGTGAGGGGTGTAGTTTCCAATATGGGGTCACTTTTAGGGGGTTTCCACTGTATTGGTACTTTGGGGGCTCTCAAATGCGACATGGTACCTGAAAACTATTCCAGCAAAATCTGCTCTCCAAAAGCTAAATAGCGCTCTTTCCATTCTGAGCCCTGCCATGTACCCATACAGCAGATTACGACCACATATGGGTTATTGCTGTGTTTAGGAGTAATTATTTTGCAAACTGTGGGGTGCTTTTTCTCCTTTAACCCATTGTGAAAATGAAAACTTTGGGGATAAAGTGACATTTTAGTAATGTTTCATTTATACATCCCAGTGTTAGCAAAATCTGTGAAACGACTGTAAGGTCAAAATGCTCACTATACCCCTATATGAATTCTGTGAGGGGTGTAGTTTCCAAAATGGGGTCACTTTTGGGATTTTCCTTTGTATTGGTACTCTAGGGGCTTTGCAAATGAGACATGGCACCTGAAAACTATTCCAGCAAAATCTGCTTTTCAGATGCCCAGTGTCGCTCCTTCCCTTCCGTGCGCTGCCATTCGCCCAAACATCAGTTTACACCCACTTGTGGGGTAGTTCCGTGCTCGGGAGAAATTGCATAACAAACTGTGAGATGCATTTTCTCTTTTAACCCTTTGTGAATGTGTTAATTTTAGGGCTAAATTAAGGAATTAGTGGGAAAAAATTAAATGTCTAAATTTCACCTCCATATTGTTTTAATTCCAGTGAAATTCTTAAAGGGTTAACAAACTTCCCAAATGTTATTTTGAATTATTTGAGGGGTGCAGTTTTGAAAATGGGGTGATTTATGGGGGTTTCTAATATATAGGCCTTTATAATCCTCTTCAGAACTGAAGTGGTCCCTAAAAAATTAGTTTGGGAAATTTTCTTGTAAATCTGCAAAATCGCTGTTACACTTGTAAGCCTTCTAACATCCAAAATAAATTACAGGACGATTAAAAGATGATGCCGATATTAAGCAGAGATATGGTAGATAATATGTATTAATGTATTTGGGTGGTATGACTATCTATCTGAAAAGCAGAGCATTTCACATTTTGAAAATTGCGATTTTTTTTCCAAATTTCCATCAAATTTCCTATTTTTTTATAAATAAATACAAAAATATTCATTAGTGTTTACCACTAACATGAAGTACAATGTGTCATGAAAAAACAATCTCAAAATCACTTGTGTAAGTTAAGACGTCTCAAAGTTATTGCCATATAAAGTGACACATGTCAGTTTTGAAAAACGAGGCCTGGTCCTTAATGCACTTTTGGGCTGGGTCCTTAAGGGGTTAAAGACATCATAAGGATTACTGTAACTTCATTATTTACTAACAATGTGAAACATTCATGGGATTAACCACTTCCATACCAGATGCTTTACCCCCCTTCCAGACCAGATACATTTTCGGGTTTTTTGTATGTGCGGTTTTGAGGCCTATAACATTTTTATCATTTGCGTTATTCAACTAATTTCTGCGTCTTTTTCAGTGACACATAGGGCTTTATTTTTATGTTTTTATTTTTCCATGTGTTTTCATTTTTTTTATATCCTGGAAAATATAAACAAAAGAGTCCGTTTTTCACTTTTCATTTTTTTTTTCATTTAATAACACAAAGTGCTGCTAAAAAACATTTTAAAATAGTTTTTTCTCTCCATTATGGTAATTTTTATTTTTTATGGTGTCGTCAGGGGTGGGGCTATAACCTGTAATAAAGGCATGTTATTGTCGTATTATTTTATTTTATTTTTTTATTATTTTATTTACTTTTTTTTTTTACTTTTCTATTAATTTTATTTAATTTTTTTTTTTTATCTTGTGTCCCCATAAGGTCATAATAGACCTTTGGGGACATCTGATCACTGTTTTTTCAGTTGGGGAGGCTGATTTCCCCTGTACCTGCGGCTGGTACGATTAGCCCCAGTTGCAGGAGGAATGCAGCCTCCTGCACGTTACTTACACAATACTATAAAGCTGATCTGGGTCCTGTAGGAACCAGCAGCTCTTGCAGATGCTGCACACGGTGGATAACATGACCGCCAGGTAAGAGGGTGGCCGCAAGATGGCGTCGCCCATAGCACTGTATACACAGCGATCGGGAAGGCAGGGACGGTAATAAACCTTCCCTGTCTTCTCTCTGGTAGCTCCGGCTGAAGTTACAGCCGGTTCCCCATTTCAGTAGCTGCATGATCTCGTGCAGCTTCTGATTTCTGCTTGGATGTACCGGTACGTCCTTGTAGAAATAGACAACCACCACTTGGACGTATATACTCTATGGGCGGTACGGAAGTGGTTAAATTGTAATTCTGATAACTGTAGAGATCTCTGTATTCTCATCTTTTGAAATAATTCTATAGAAATATCAAATTATGTAAACCATCATATCATTAATAAACTAAATTTGTTAAAGGGTACCTCCCATTATAAACATTTTTTCATAAATGAATAGTACAAGTGAAACTTTGTAGTATATGTTATTAAAGTAATATGTTTCTTCACCAGGCAATTATTTTCTCCATATTAGTCTATGAAGAGAGGAGGGAATTAGAAAAGATACTCAAATAATTGCTGCTGTTACACTCTGCTATACCTTACTTTATTAACACTGCTAAGTTGTAGATAAGAAGCTGATAATACACAGAATGAGGCAATAAATTAATTAACCAGAGGCAGGAGAATTCTGCTCAGACCCTTCCCTGTAAACAAAGTAGTTAGATTGAAGATAAGAAGCAGGAGAACAGCTAAATAAGTGCAAAAGGAAACAGATCTCCATAATAAAATATATTCCAAAATTTCTTATATTTAAATGTACTATTCATTTAGGAAAAGTATTTTTTTTTTTTTTTTTATAACTGGAGGTATGCTTTAATATACCCCACAATTTAAAAGTGACAGTATAAATAACAAGGCCAAGAAGATTTGTGATTTTCACACTATGCACTCCTGTGTTGTTGATATGCCCATATGACCTTAGACATCTGGGGAAAACTATATAAAATTCAGATAAAAACACAGGGGACAATTTATTAAGACTGATGCTTTGTGTGCTGGTCTTAATCCCCTGTGCGTTGGTATGAGTTGCGTCAGAATTAAGAGGCAACAGTTCTTTAATAATTCAGACACATCACAGGAAGTCCCGTGAGCTGGAAGTGAAACCTATGAAACAGGCACAGGTTTGAGTTATAACATGACCAGTATGTTGGTGTAAATTATAAAAAAAATTGATGGACCATGGCCTTACTGATCCATCTTCATTCTATAACCCAGTACTTCTAACTGCCACTATGAAAAGTATGGCAAGTGAGCAGTGCACCACCCAGCATGTAAACAATGCCAGGAGTTGAACACTCTGGGAAACAGATAGTTAGCAGGGATCCTAACAGTTGAACCCCTGCCGATCTAAAACTGATGGCCTATCCTAGTGATAAGCCATCAGTTTTTAAAAGCTGGATAAACCCTTTAGATGCAGTGGTCAAAACAATGTCCGCTGGCTATAAGTCATTTACAAACAGTATAGAAAAATTTATGGTAAGAAGCTTATATCCTTTATAGAAAAATAAGTCTCCTGACCCAGCATTTCTGCAGTTTGCAGTGACACATTCAGTTGTATTCTCATATCAATAAGGCAGGATTTACACATAACATTTTAACTCCTTTTTTAGTGTTTTCACTTTTTTTTAGCTCTAAAACACTGCAGTCAGATGTTTCTTTTTTTTTCCCCATAGGCTTTTTTATAGAACTTCAATCCTGTACCTATTAGGTACAGCCAGAGGCTTGATCTAATAGGAAGTAAATGGGAGTGTATAAAGCAGTTATAATACACTGCCATACAGAAGCAATCAAACAGTGAAGTAAAAAATAAAGTAAAAATGTTTTTAGAAAACTAAAAAAATGACCATACAAATTTTGCCATTTCCCCTCATCAAATCTATTCTTATTGAAAAAGAAAAAGAAGTATTGCCATACCCATAACATCCCATAAAACCATCACATTATCTATCCTACATGGTGAAGGCTATAAAAAAATGACAAAATTGCTGATTTCTATCGGTCATAAGTAGAGATGAGCGAATTTCTCAAAAGTTCGATTCAGCAGTTCGATTTAGAAGTTCCAAAAAAATTTGCTTCGATCCAAATTACTTTGCGGCGAATAAACAGCTATTTCCGGGCTGCAGAGAGCCGGGGTGGGCAGCAAAATGGCGGAAGCCCTTGTCATGTCTCTCTCTCTCTCTCTCTCTCTCTCTCCAGCACGGACAACTTTTATTCATGTGGAAGGATCAGCTAACAAGCAAAGACACGCCTACCCAATCATATCACTAGAGAATATCATGTAACCGTCTGACGTCACAAAGGTCCTTACTAAATATTCGTTACCGCGAAGCATCAGGAAATCCAGAATCGTCGTGCATCAAACATTTCCTGAAATTCGGATTGAATTCCACTTCTGCAGAATCGATTCGCTTATCTCTAGTCATATGCATCTCAAAATAGTACCAATGAAAATATCAACTCATCCTTATCCAAGTTATGGCCCTCAGAAAATGGCAACACAAAATCTTTTACTTCCTTGAGGGGTGTAGTTTCCAAAATTTTGAGGGGTGTTTTGGCACCCCAGGGTCTCTGCAAACCTGACACGGTGCCTGAAAAATAATGTAATAAAATCCATAAGGTGTGCCTTCATTTCTGAGGACTCTTGCTGGGCTACATATGGAATATTTATACAAATTAATGAATTAGGGTGATAAATATTGAGGTTTGTTTTGCGGTTAACCCTTGATATCTTGCAGTAAAAAATTCAGTAAAAATGGAAAATCGGCAAAATAAAAAATGAATAAATAAAAAGTTCCCGAAATGCTTTTTAGAAAATTTGATGAGTGCACTTTCTAAAATGAGATCATTTATGGAGATTTTCTATTATGTAGGTTCTTCAGGGTACTTCAGAACTGAATTGGTCCCTAAAAAATAGAATACTGAAGTTTTTTTTTAATTGTACAACATCCTACAAAAATAAAAGGATGTTCGAAAAAGGATGTCTATATGAAGTAGACATACGGTAAATGCTAATTATTAACTATTTTGTATATTAAGGATATATTTATTTTAAAGTATTTTTAAAATTTTTCTGTGAACTGTGGAATTTTTTTTACAAATAAATGTAAAACATATTGACCAAAACTTATCATTAACAAAGTACAATGGAGGGAATTTAACAACGCATCTACAAATGTATGACAATATGGTGCATAGGGTACAAGGGCCTCTTTTATGGCAAAGACTCGCTACATCACCTATTCTACATTCACTACTTTACTTATTTATTTATTATGCTTACTTATATAGCGCCATTATATTCCGCAGCGCTTTACAGACATTGTCAGTCACTGCCCCATATAGGGCTCACAATCTACATTCCCTATCAGTATGTCTTTGGAGGAAACTGGAGTACCTGGAGGAAACCCACGCAAACACGGGGAGAACATACAAACTCCTTGCAGATGTTGTCCTTGGCAGGATTCGAACCCAGGACTCCAGCGCTGCAAGGCTGCAGTGCTAACCACTGAGCCACGTGTCTGCTGCGCGTATTTTTCTGCTAGCGAATGTAAAACATTGTGTTGGTTTTTTTTCCTGCAGCGCTTCCGCCTTGTGGGACCCAAGCCTTAAGCTACCTAAGAACCTTTTGTGTTATAAATCTATTTTATGAAGTTTGCTTTTAACTTTTGGTCCAAAACTCAAAAAATATTGGAAAATAAAGAGGAATGAGTCTTGTCATTTAGGGATTAATTTCACCTCAGTTTCCAGGTTTTTAGGAGAAAACACAGTCCATAATAACACAGAACTATGAATGCTACATTAATGTTGAATAAAACCTTAGTCTAATATTTCCATCTGATTTCTTCCACTTTAAAAGATTCATCAACAGTACTATTCAAATACTTATTCAAGCAGTGTTGCTCTTGCATTTTTATCCAGTATCCCTATAAAAAATTAAACGTGTACAAATGTAATCAGATAAAAAAAATTCCTGCATAGGTATGAGATAAAGTCCTGGAATAATGCCTACAAATGCATTAATAAAATAATCTTCAGCAAATATTTAAGTAGTATTTTACCATTAGGTTTGTAGATTGCATTGGTTGAAAATCACAAAGCACTTATCACATATTACCAGACCACTATGATTAAAAGGGTTTATCCAGGATGTACATATTAGGTTTGTATGCTAAAAATGAAAACATAAATGAACATAGTTGTTCATCACTTACAGTCATCCCTCGTCCGTCTTTTTTATTAACTTCAGGTGCAAACATCATGTTACATGACCTGTCAATCACTACTGTATAATGTGAAGTAGTTTTGCTACCATCCTAAAATAGAATTAAAGCAGAATGTTTGTGTTTGTGCAGTTAACGCTGCTGGGGAAACTATAGATAGATATATGTGAAGTTGTTTTGTGTGGTCTTTGAACAGAAGAGTATTTATAGGGTACAGAACATTTCTAGGGTAACACCACTTAAAACCCAAAAACTTTTGACAAGATATCTATTAGAATAACATTCTATGATGCCTTTTTACATAAGAATCTACATTATATTATATATATCTGTCATAATTTTTATGTTAAAATGGAATCAAAATTCATGGATATACAAATATAAGTAAAATGCTAATCAGCTGAAGAACAACATAGATCTCATTATCTAAACCAGAACACCACTAAACATATTCCACAAAAAAAAAAAAAGAATACAAAACTTCATAGCCTGGTCATGGCAAGTGATTCAATAAGTCCGTTTGTTCATGTTACACTTCCCATACCTTACCTTCAACCCACTAACACAACACAGACAGCTTGCTTAAAAGAGTGTATCATTTCTCTTCATAGTGAGAAAGTAAGTGAAACTCAGTCCATTTGTTGGCCAGATTTACAGGTCTGAACAACATGCCGGGAGAGGGACTCCTAGCCAGTGGTGAACCTAGCCTCTTTGCTGCCTGAGGCGGACTATAGAATGACGCCCCCCCAACAAAAAAAAAAAAGTTGAGTTTCCATGTTACTAGCTTCACATGCTGTTATCGTCGCACAATACACACAATACACAAAGTTATAAAACAGTTTTTAAGAATTCTTCTTCCTGTATTACTTCAGTATCAGATGAACAACACGGCATTAACAATGAAAGTAACTTCACACATCTTCTGCTTGGTGGATGGACGAGCCCACGTGGCCCCCATTCTCTTTAGTAGGAGTGCCGGAGATAGCTGAGTACTGGACTTCGGCTATCTTTGGCACTCCCATTGAAGTGAATGAGAGCCACGCGGGTTCGTCCCATCCACCAAGCAACACTCCTATATCCAGCCTGGCTGCGGTCAGGCTGAATTCTCACCCAGTGGGGGGGGGAAAAACAATTCTCAGGCTCAGTGGGGGGGTTCAGCAGACAGACCCCCATCACTCAGGAATTTATCCTCTATCATTTAGGTGAATACAGGGCAGTAACATTTTGTGACTTACAGGTGACGTCTCTGACTAATCGGTCACATTTCCCTTCTCTTCCTTTTGGGCTGCCATGACCACTTCTTCCAGCTGTGACTTGTCTCTTTAAAGTTTGCAACACAGACATCTTTGGCTCCTCACTTTTCCAGGCACCCGACCCACATTGTCCTCACCTGCACACCCATCCTACTGCTACCCCCAATAAAATATATGATATAACCCCCCATAATGAATAATGTCTGTGTGTACCCTGTATAAATAGTGCCCCTTATTAATAATGCCCCATAGGTTTCCTAATTAAAAGGTTTTCCAGGTCATTAATAAACTAATCAGTGGGGCTCAAAAACCCAGGACCCCTACTGATCAGCTGTTTGAATGGTACCTGTGTAAGTGCGTGACAGCTTCTTTGTTTACATAGTGTCATTCATCTCATAGCGGCCATGTAATGTAACTACAGCCTCGTCCTATACACGTCCATGTGACAAGGATGTAATTACATCACACGGTCACTATAAACAGACAGCGTATAATATAATATAATATAAACAGGAGCTATAGTCCCTGTTTATAGTGCCCCATTTACATACACTATAATGTTCCACAGCAGCCCCTGCACACAGTATTACGGCCTGCAGCGGCCCCTGCACATGGTATTATGCTCCATTGTGGCCCCTGCACAAGGTATTATGCTCCCTAGTGGCCCCTGCACATGGTTTTATGCTCCCTAGTGGCCCCTGCACACAGTATTATGCCTCATATTGGCCCCTGCACACGGTATTATGCTCCATAGTGGCCTGGAAAGACCCCAGAGACTCCATAGTGGTCTGGAAAGACCCCAGAGTATAATAATAGTAGTAGTTGAGGCCCGTGGCCTCACTTACCGATGCCTGCGGCTGTTCACAGCGGCATCCACTTCCCATTCTGCGTCCCATAGCAGAAAGGGAAGCGCTGGCGGCCACGAGCAGACTCGGGGTAGGTAAATAAAACGGCCGTTACCTGACGGGGATACTCCAGCAGGTTACGGCCTATTATATATATATATATATATATATATATATATATATAAAAGTTCTCCTCACTTACCTGCGATGCCTTGATGGAGCCGCCACCTCCTCTTGTCCCCGACATCTGCGTCTCAGCGTAGGAGGCGTGATGACGTCATTGTGTCGACGCCTGCGCTGAGATGTGGATGTCTCGTAAGCCAGGTCAGGACAGGCCCCGCACAGCTTTGTTTTTTTTAAAGCGGCCTGTCCTGGGCTGGTTTATGGTAAAGTGACAGACAGTGCTGCCTGAGGCGGCCGCTTCACTTCGCCTCATTAGCGGTGCACCCCTGTTCCTAGCTATACAGTTATCTATGCTGCCAGGAGTCCGATTATAATATCTCACTAAGAAACATTTGGTGTGCATATAAGGTTCACAAAAAATCATATTAAGTGGTATAGTTATTATTATTATTATTATTATTATTATGTTACGCTTATCTGTCTGTCATAAAGACTACAATGCCCAGCCTGGAATGGCTAGAATACATTCTGTAAATAAGCACAAAATAGAATAGTAATAGAATGTGTTTGCAAAGTTGTATAATGTTTTATGTGGATTAGGTAGACTGTAGACAAATCTATGTTTTAAAGCATATGAAAGGACACAATATATAACCTTTGCATAAAAAAAGATCCTTATCAATAGCCTATATGGAAACAAAACAAGATGAAAGATGAAAGAATTATTGTCACATTTTGAACCCAGAGAAAATTTACTGATAAGGAAATGATAATGAGATTTTGGCACCATCAAAGTGTCCTTTTCACCTTGCTCCAGTATAAAGCAGATAGCACTGAAGCTATAATTTGCACAGTTCTTGTTTTTGGTGCTGCTATTCACGGCTTGCTACAAAAAACACTACCACCATGAAGATCGCTATTGCCTTTCTCCTGTTGTCTTTAAACTGCTGCTTTACACTACCAGTTGACAAAAAAGGTTAGTGAAATAAGTGTAGATGAACATAAAAAATATAAGCCATGTTTTATAATTTAACTTTTGCCCTTTTGTAGATGAACCAGCCGCACCTGTGCCAAAACCTATAGTAAAGCCTGAACCAAAAGTTCCAGAAACTGAACCAAAACCTGTTCCAAAACAGCCCCAATCAGTTCCTAAGCAACAACAGCCTGTTCCCAAGCAACAACAGCCTGTTCCTAAGCAACAACAGCCAATTCCTCAACAGCCACAGCCTGTGCCTAAGCAACAGCCTGTCCCTCAAAAACCACAGCCTGCTCCAAAACCAGTCCCAAAAATCGACTGTCTTGTCCAGCTATTGAAGGTATGCTTTACAAATTCAAAAAACAGTGTATCTGAATAGTACCTTAAAATGCATGTATTGTTTTACATGGAAATCATATTTAATAATGATACATGGCAGTAGGAGAATATTCCAAACTCCTATTGTGGTTATTATAGTATTAAGTGTGGAAAAGGAATGTCCATGAAATGTCATAGACTTGCTGACACTATAATTCTCTAAAAGTTCCTCTAAAAGAACACTTCAATTTAATATAACAAATCGAATGTAGAGGCTTGCTTAGGTGGTAAGGGACTTCACAGTAAATACTAAAATGAGGCCCTATTTCAGGTGCTGGCTTAACAACATCCCAACCATGGACCTTTCAGTCTGCAATATTTTCCTTCACTCCCCATACCCTTGTTTTCTATTGTTAAAGAGCCTTTGAAATGAATAAAAAAAAGTCAGCCTGAGTTTATAAATAAGGTTATATTGACCCTGCAGAATATGAAGAATAAGGACTTCTTCAGACTAACTGATAAACCATATGATTTGGACTGTATTAGGGCCTCAAACCCCATTGTTACCATAAGTCTAGTAATTGAACTAGCTGTATCATTGATCCCTTATTATGCAACTAATTTGCAGCTTTACACCAATATAATACAGTTATATTACAGAAGTCTAAATAAGCCCTTCATCCCACACTCATATTGCTAAATTCCACAATTATACATTAGGATAATAGACTTTAATCAAACTGTATGGCCACATTCACATAGCAAAAATTTAGTCAGCGTTTTGCATCAATATTTGGAAGCTAAAATCAGGAATTAAATATACACAGGAATGTTTGAATCACTCCACAAAATCTATGCTCCAGACACATGTACCTCTGTCTATGAAGTCTACAAAATATACTGTTGACTGTCGTGGGGGAAAAAAGGATAAAACATGATTTTAGCCTAGTAAAAGTTTTATAAGAAATCCAGAGCATGTGTAATTTACCCAAACCCAAGGATGCTGTATGCAAAGTATCAGTAGAGATTTACAGTAATCCGCAGATATAATCTCTTGGCATATCAATTGACTGAAGTATTGTTCTTAGAGAAAAAAACACTCATATTTTAACTTCTCTTTTATAAAAATCAATTATAGAAAGATGCTCCTGCACTGCTGAAGAATCTAGGAACCCTGCTATGTAACTACAAAGTTGCACAGGTAAGAATTAGTGTTCAAAGCAATGATCCTTTCTATGTACAGCATATCAGTAAAGAATTTCAGAGTAATCAAAAAATACAGTTCAATAAATGATCTATATTATCAGTGTGCAGTGTTGTGTATGAAAGAAAACTCAAGCATTCTCCTTAAAGAGAGTAGTACAAGATGGAAGACGCATGTAGCAATGTGTTTCACCTTGCTGTGTCATATCCAATGTCTAAGCCACATTTATATGCTGCTTACTAATAACAACCCACCACCCTATGTAATAAATTGTGGCAAAATCTGGATAAATGGTATTTCCACCCCTAATAGCTTTTCTCTTTTCAGAATGTTTCTGTTTGCGCATCAACTAAGCCTTCTTTTTTCTCTTAGAGACAACAAAATGTCGCTTACTTCATTTCCTTCCTGGAACAAGTAGACAATATTCTGGTAAGATAATTTCTAATTACAAAACAAAAAGAGTATAGTTACAATGGGTGTAGAGATAGCATTCCTACCCAGACCCTGGTACCTGAGAGGGGCCAGAACTGGTTGTGGACAAGGTCTCTAGTATAACTAGTCACGAAATCTACATGTAACCACCATCTCCCAATCCATTTCAGGCATCCTACTAAAAATGTGTACTCAAATGGGTTTTTTCACATTAGCTTTTGAAGCCTATCCATTTATGTTAGATTCGGAAGCTAACAGTAAGTTAGACCTTCTGGACCCCAATGCAAAATCTGTAATGGGAACTCTACTTACCTTGTTCCATTTAAAATAGTGGTATATTTTATGTGGCAAAGGGATATTTGGGGTCCTCTTAAGGTTCAGGGTCCAGTATCGACTGCTACCACTGCATCCTCTATAGCTACGCCACTGGTTGTTAGATCATTGTAGGCCTCACCACTAGGATCACCATAATCACGAGTATGAGGGATACAAGTCCCCCATTCTTCTTTACCTGCACATCTATGATGATTAGGAAGTGGAAACATATAATTCCAGAATTCCTTCAATCTAACACTGTTCATCTGTTCTGTAGATAGAACGTAAATGCTGTTTGTGGAAACACCCCTTAGGCAAAGTCTGGTCAATCTCACAGAGACTAAATACAATTCTATGAAAATACAAGAACTATAATCTTCCATAGCTGATTCTACAATATTAGAAAGCAGCACTCAGTTCAGCACTCAGCTATCTTTGGCACTTCCATTTAAAAGTCCTCCGTTCTCCTGATCAGTGGGAATCTGTGTTATTGGACCCCTACTGATCTGCAAATTATTCCCTATCTTATGGGTAGGGATAACTTGTCTTTTGGGAAAATCCCTTTTTTGCCTATTCTAGCTCCTTCATTTTAGAACCAATACATTGAAACTTAATGATAACACATTGATGGCCTATATATACATATATAATTTCTTCTGTTCGTTACAGTTTACTAAACATAATGATTAAGGACTTAGAGCCAGAATCCACCACTGTATCAGTCACTAAAGACTAGTCTCACATAGAAGATACTTTAACATATTAAAGGTGTTTTGAGTTTATGTGCCATTTATAACAGGATGCAAAAATTTTTCCATTCATGTCACTTAGAAAGGAGTTGGCTGCACTTTAAGCAACCTTCTGGGCACTTCAGTGGTAAGTCAACCTCATTTTTCCATCTGTTAATATTTGCTCAGATAACAATACTGAAGACACTGCCAAAAAGTCACCGATTTCTCACAACATATTACATTGCACTAATCCAAACATTAAGAGTAAATAAAAAGTGTCAGACGTGGAAAAACCTGATGAAAGATTATTTGCAAGGCATTAACCAAAAAATTCCGCCATTAGGATAAAATAACACTAAGCTATTGTTAAGTGAAGTTTTTGTACTTGGAAATATTATTCTAGCATATTCAATGACGGCTAGATGGCTGTATTTATTCTGTGATAGTACTAGATAAATCATCCCAAATATGCACAATAAAAGTTGTATAAAATGAATATGTGATGTAGGTTAGTCTATGAATGCAGGTTACAAATATCAACGAACAGGGGTAAGCAATATCATGTGTTGAAGTAACAGTCTTTAGCATTTTTGAGTCCTGGTATTTGTGTAAACCTGCCAGGGTGATAATTATAAAGGACCATAACTATACCAAAACCAGAAATGTTAATTTCATATATAGAACAAAACATGTCCTATGTTTGAGTAAAAAATAAATAAATTTAAATGTACACACACAAAATTAAAGGAGTTACTATGGATACTTGTCCCCACGTGTCCAATTGCTGGGGGACCAATCGCCGGGTCCCCCAGTGATTAGGAAGTTGGGGGACCAAAAGTCTCCCTAAAGGCCTCCTTGCGAATGGAGCGCCAGTGCGCTTACGTGAATAGTGCTCCATTCAATCCTGCTGGAGATTACAACAGTCCTGGCAACCCCATAGAAGTGAATGGAGTGCTGGTCAAGCAGGCACAATGAATCTCCATTCGCAAGGAGCCCTTAGGGAAATTTCAGTCTCTCATTCTCCTGATCACAGGGGGGTCCAAGCAATCGGGCACTTGTTCCCTGTGCTGTGGATAGGAAATAAGTGTCCATAGTAGCAAAACTCCTTTAAGGTCAAGATTTTGTGGTGCTTTTACGTCTTTTCAGTTACCTTTTTCCAAGATATTTGCTGCTACTAAGCATGGAAATATAAAATCCTTACCACACATTGTTGAAAGTTTATTATTACTGTCTTTGACATTTCAAAACAAAACCAGGCTAACAGATGATGTATCAAATCTACTCACACAGTGGATCATGCTGCATAATGATTGTAGTGCATCTTGGCACTTTTTGTTGTGCCACCTTATGGTTGACATACTGTTTTGTGTCTAACACCATTATTTACTAAACCATACTTCTTCCCTAGACACTGTCTGATTAGGTGCAAAAAGTGCCTAAAACACATAATATATCTGGCACAAGGCATGCACAGAAGTTTTTAGAGAAAAAAAATAAGTGCACTAGGTGTAGCACTCTAAGACTAAGGCCTCACGTAGCGAGCTGCAACCGAAAAACTCTGCAAAAAAGACCATGGTGGAAACGCATCACAATTTTTTTTCCACAGTGCTTTTCACGGAAAGTTTGCAGAGGACTTTTTGCCTCTATTATACCTATATGGAAAATGCGGCATTTCCGTACATTTTTTTTTTTCTCCAGTGTACTGCAATAAGCATGGCCGTGGCATTTCTGCCGTGGCCAAAATGCTGCATGTACAAAATGTGGGGCCTTAGTGGGGTCGTTATCCACAGACCTTCTTGTTTTGTTTGACAAAATGCTTCACATTATAGAACGCCTACTTTAATGACTGGCCAACAGTTTTTAATGTCAGAATATTCCCAGATTTTAAAAGAAAAGTAATATTTAGCAATCTGATATTGAGACTACTTTAACTACTTATTCCAGAAAATCGATGCTCAAGATGCTGCCAAACTGGCTAATGAAGTTTCCCTCATCCTGTTCAACTTTCTGGTAAGAATTGTTTTATGGTCTGTGCTGTGTGCATTAAGTTTTTCATTTGATAACACTGCTATGCTAGGTTCACACTAACGTTCGGATCTACGTCTGCCTATTAAAAAGCAGATGCCTGCAGAAACCTGTGGACCCCATAAACTATAATGGGGTTAGCCGGGTTTCCACACGGTTTTCGTCTGTTTTATACTGAAACCAACGAGGGAAAAGTCCTCCTTGCAGAACTTTTCTCTCCACTGATTTTAAGCGGAATCTGTTGCGGATGTGAACAGAGCCTAACTTGTCTGAGATTTTAGGGACTTGGGATTGTCTCTTTCTCTCTCAACTTCTTATTTCAAGTTTCTCTACCTCTGTCACACTTTTACTATTTTACTTACAATACTTATTCTACTTTCTTTGATAAATACCTCAAATTCAGTATAGTTACTCTCTTTTTTGATATGTTCATTGTTGAGCTGACATAAATTACACAATATATTTTGCATTACTTTAGCAAGACATCATTGAAAGAGTCATGAAGATTTTGGTAAGAATCAATCTTTATAAAAGTTATACATTTGAAAAGTTTTCAATAATACCAATTGTCACTGAGGATAAATAATATAAATAGTAAATTATTCCACATCTCATATAAATTAATATTTTAGCCATAAATAATTCAAAATTAATACTAAAAGGCTATTGCCAGCACTTCCTAATCTTTATCTGTGAAGGCTTAAGTTTGACAAGGCTTAATAGAAATATAGATCTATTACAGTTACATGCAACATAGATCAGGATAGATCATCAATAAGAAATCAGTGGCGGTCCGACATGCAGGACCCACACTAATCTCTTTTTGATTACCTATCCTGAGGACCTAATGTGGTTACACTGCTTCCTTTGGGCCCCTTCTGATTGGGTATGGTTCCAGAGATTGGATTGAAGAACATGATTATATTGTTGAGCAGCTTCGAGTCAAAAAAACTGAGTGACGTCACAGTCACATGGATGTGGCTTAAGGGGGCCAGGTGCACCCTTTGTACTATGATTAAAGCAGTTTGGGCTGCAGCCTGCCTCATTTCGGCCATTCAGTGAATTAGAGCCTCATTCTATTCACTTCTGTGAGACAAGGCTGTAATTACATTGCACTGCCTCTGTGAAATACATGGTGTGTATTGTAAAGGGAGAGTGGTCACAGTGCTAGCACAAGCGTCTAACAACTGATGAGCAGGGGATCCACACGGCTGCTGGAACAATCACCAGTAAAGAGGTGTGGCTCTCTGGAGTCAGTTTATTTAGACTAGTGTGCACAGAGTGAAATGTGCCAGTAATATTAAGAGGTGTGCATTTGTGCCTTTTAGCCAACTTATTTTGGTGAATCTCAGAGGTGGTCTTTGTGCTAGAAGCTAAAATCTATGCCAGCTTTTAAGCAGGCCATAAGGCAATTGGATGGAGACCCCCTCTTCAAGTCTTTGCACTGGGCCCACCAAACTGTTAAAATAACCCTGTTGACAGATACCACCCCGCGGTAATAACCAAGATACAGGATAATACTAAATTCCTTAGATGCTGCATATAATAATGACCCTGGCATTTAAATGCTCCCTCTGTCACCCCATTGGTGCTTATAGGTTGCTATGGCAGCCAGGACCTAACAAAGGTCCCCAGATCTGCCATGTGTATAAGCATATGTAACACTGTGACAGGAATATTACACAAGTGTAGCAAGGTAACTTGTTTTGTTTTGTTTTTTGTTTTTTTGTTTTTTTTTTAAAGATTATTAAAGTCATTGCAATATATTTGCTCTGAAATTGTGCCTTAATGGTACCCTGTAGAAAGCAATCCTTAAGGTGGAAAATAGCAACATTCTTAAAAGGACTTTGCCACCACCAAAATCTCTTCTAAATCACTTATGTTTTGTTGTAGGGGTGGCTAATGAAATATTTTTTGTGGGCAAGTGCAATCATGCTTCTGAGAAAATAAATTTTTAATCCGCATGCAAATAAACTGGTGCATCATGGATATGGCTACATTTTACAGAGCACCTGTTTTCACTTTTGGTTGCCACCCAGCGCTGCCCCCTAGCAAAGACTGACAGGTCCCAAAGTGTGGAAACCACAGGTAATGACAGATGGAGCCATGCTTTAGGTGCTTCAAACAGTTAATTTACATATGAATTCAAAATTGATTTTATCAGCAGCAGGATTGCATTTTGGCACAAAAAGGTATATTAAGTGTGTCAATAATGGCAATAAGGGGTTAAGTAGTAATTTTGGTGGTGGTAGATGCCCTTTAAAGAGTTGAAACTCTTCCTTTAGTTAAAGAAAGTCTAGGCACACCCCAGAGAATAATTTAACAGTCTATAACCCAAACATAATGCTCTAATAGGATGTAAGCTTAGCTTAAAATATACTTTTAGACTGCTATTTGTATATTTTTAAATTTAACATACTTTTCTAATAATCTCAAATTATTAACAATAATATGTAATAAAAATAATTTATACTGGAGTAATATTTTTTTTTTAATCATTATTTAGGAAGACATTCCCATTATCGGTGACCTCATTGTAAGTCACAGTCATTATCAGTTTTTCATAAAAATGTCAAAAATAATTCAGCAGGATCTAATGATTTAATCTTTTTAATATCATTTATAGAATGATGTTCCTCTTACTCAAGATGTCAGAGATCTTGCCTGCAGTGTGTTGGTAAGAATGATAATCAATTAGTGTTGATCTGATATAATTGAAGTCTATGGATTTACACACTTTGGCACACACATTATTTACAGCAAAATTTGTGACTTTTTTACTATCTTGCACTCCTCACACATATTTTTTCAAAACATTGAGGGAACATGGCTTCAGGTGTCCCAAAAAATTGACCATAATTTACAATGGAAACTAGCATAGATTAGCTGGTGTTTCATATGTTTGTAAAACTAGCAGTCAAACATGCAAAAATATTTAACAAATGTATTAGGAGGCATGTGTCTCTTAATAAACTAGATGCATCTCACATCAGCATTGTTCATATTAACACTGGCAAAGGAAATGCCAGTCTCAATATATCTTTTCCTATAATTTTACTTTCAGGTGTAATTATTTTAAATGTAGATACATGAAATGTATACATTTAATGCAATACATGAAATGTATGAATTCCAACCTCTATCATCGGCTTTTTATCATTATAGAACCATTACCTAACAAAGATTGCCGACATTTTGGTGAGATTTTAAGATTTATTTTACTAATTTCATGTTTTCAAAGTAATGTACATGTATGTCCACAATTATTCTACTGCAATGTTCACTGAACTCTATCCTGATACCAGTCCATGGTACTTATGCAACAAGGGTCTACTTTGATAAACCTAAATTTAAGGTACTATAAAGCCTAATTGATTAGCTTATCACAGGTTATATGAATTATATATTTTTTTTTAGATAGGATGTTGATCCAGGGATTTAGGCCTATTGCCTAGTTGGGGAGGCATATTTTCATATGATGGGGCAATTTGTGTCAGCTTCACAAGGTTTATAGCTTGGTTTATAGGTTGGACTAGAGGTACTTGTATCTTTATTCAACCTTATGAACTATGTTACAAAGTAGCACTCTCCCACAGAAAGTTCTAAACACTATTTTCATAGTGAGTTCTGCATTTAGTACTGGGACCTAAGTAACCTAATTTTCTTCTTAAATTTGGTCCATAGTCATAGAAACCTGTGACAGCATTATATACTCAAGTATATACTCTAGTATTTCAGAACACTAGGTGTAAGATCACATTATGTTTCTATTCTTTTGTAGACCATCATAGCTGATGTTACTGGAGGACTCACACAGATCATTGAGGGGCTGTAGAGAGGCAGTATGCAATTTAAATCAACCGTGAACTGTAAGTATGATACCCTAAAACGTTATACAAATTCCTCCCAAACAAATATATTCCACAATCCATTAGTTAAAACACATCCACACATTACATTAGAAGTCTGAAATAACAAGTATTGTAAAAAAAAGAATAGTCCAGCACAAACTTTGAACACCATCAACATATGATTATGTGGCGTCTTAGTAGCAAACAGGAGAGACCGGAACAGAATTATTTAATTCAATATTATTTGAAAGGAATTTCCTTTTTTATAGAGAGACTCTCTTGGACTACAAAGTTAAAGCGGTAGCTTGATGAATGATCATATCGTGGTGATGGCTTTAACTACACATTTTGGCACAATTGTGTGTAAATATTGCTTTGCGCTAATTGCAACAATTCTTTTCCAGGTAACATCATGTCGGCTGGCGATACCTTTTTTCAAATCTCCATCTTATTCTTTTTTCACAACTGACTTCCTTCTGTTTATGCATTTCACCTAAATTGTGTATACATTATCGGAGTTCTATGTTCTTCAATGTCAAAAATAAATAAGCCTCTATGCAAACCTTATTGTTTCTTTAAAATCTAGGTGAATTTAACTGCGTGTTATATGTGAAAGTGCATTGTCCTGATATTTATTTTATAATGTCATCCTTGAATACTAATCCCCAGACAGAATGAAAATCCATTATGTAAGAAATGTCCAGTTGGATTTCCAAAATGAAGACCCTCAAGCAATCTTGAACATGTCATCATAACTTTTATAGTGAACTACTATGCAAGTAAGCCCTTCTAAGGGTAAATTCACACTGACTCTGTGGGTATGTTGTCCTGATTTATCAAAGGACAATATGGGTTGTCAGACTCACAGATACAAACAAAAGACATTCTGTTTGTAGCTATCTTTATCGACTGTGATGCTTAATTAAAAATGGAAAGTCCCTTCGTCCCTTCCATCAGCTTTGCATTTTTAGGTGGAAAACGTGCAGTATACAACTGTCATGATCATTTTTTTTTTCAATAAACTTATTTAGATCTGAACCTACTTATATAATGATGAACCTATCCTATAAATGTGTTTTTACATAAAATATAAAGAACAGCTACTTAAGACCACCTGTTGTTACATAAGACAATACTGTTGCAATCGATTAGTTAGGCACACATCATACATGGAAATACATCAATGGTATGCATGTCAGTACTAAAATAGAATACTAGTAAAGAGGCCAGATAACAGAAAATTTACATAGACAAACAGATATAACCAGTAGCAACCACATAGTGCCAGAAATTGGTATTCTAAAGTTAGCAATACAAAGAATCAATATATTCCTGTATGTATGGCATCTACTGCAGCTGCAAACTCAAGTCACTAACTGCATTTTGCAAGAAAGTTGAAGGTCTTACTCAATCCCCTTGCTATAAGCTTTTCCATAATAAAGTTGGACGCAATTTTCACCAAATTTCTGTGTAATAGGGGGTGTAGAACTAAACAATAGTTTCCTAGCCACTGCATGTTGATCGTGATATAACTGTAAGTCTTGAATCCCAAATGTGCTCATGGTGTGCTCAAAGGGAATCAGTAAGTGATCTTGACTTATGTCACATGAAGCAGAAATACCCTAAAAGAAATGCAACTTTGAAACCCAATGTCTGGCATTAGGACTTCTAAAACTGCAATAGCATTTTTTGGATATTTCATTTGTAATAATAGACAAGCAGGAGTGTGTCTTACCCATAGTGACATATCTGCACTAGTAGTGTTAGTAGTTTGAGAGGCTGGTTTCCAAGATAAGGAGATGTATCACAGAAAAAAGAGGAAGGCTGATCGAGTAGTCATGTTTCAATATTTATCCAATGTGTCCTAAACCACCAGCTCATCAACTGATGAAGCAGAATAGCTTGGTAGTAGGTATTAGCACGTGGATATCCCAGTTCTCAAATGTACTTGGGCAGATGCAAAATATTCTATGCAGCTCTCACTCTCTAATGGTTCCATTTAAGTGAGTATTAATCTCAGAATACAGTGCAAGAGCAGAGAACAACATTAAGATGGGTATGACAGCAATAATATTAAGGGGTATAACGCATAGGATTGTAGATCCTTCTGAAGTTAGGATAGTAAAGTGTTATAGTTTAAGACAGTAGATGAGGGAAATATCAAAAGGTAATGTCACAAGATCAGTTTAGATGTGGTCAGTGAATCACAGATTGGTTATCGGTTATTCCTCATTACTGGTTACGGTTATGCAGGTCACTGACCAGCCAGTAATCAGGAATAGGCAATAATAATTGGTGATTCATTTAAGCTACGTTCTGAAGTGAAAACACAGGCAATGCTGACCCAGATTGCAGCTAAGCAGACATCGTGTGGCACCACCTCTAGGATTTATTTCCTCAAAGGATGCAGAGATACGAACCACTTTTAGGCTAAGGTCCCATCTAGTGAGCCACAGACAAAAAGCACTGCAGGAAAAACCGCAGTGGAAACTCATCACGGTTTTTCCCGCAGCGCTTTTCACAGAAAGTCCGCAGAGGAAAACTCTCTGCTTCCATTATACCTATATGGAAACTGGCAGTATTTCCATGGGTATAATTGACATGCTGCAATTTCCAAAAACGTGAGTGTTTTTAAAATCACAGGCTTTCCTTTGCAGATTATTTTCTGCAATGTGTGGATGGGATTAGCTAAAAATGGAGCTTTTCCACAATGTGTGGCCTCAGCCTTAGTTTGGATTTCAACTAGAGATGAGAGAATTTTTCAGAAATTCGATTCGGCAGCTTCACCGAATTTTCCAAAACAATTCGCGTTAAAAAACAGCTATTTCCTGGCTGAAGAGAGCCTGTATAGTGGTGTAGCTGCTAAGGACGCTGCGCTACCCAATAGTTTACACATTACCATAGCAACGTGGCCTAGTGCAAAGTACCCAGCCTCGGTGTCTAGCAAGACACCTTTGGGTGGCACGGCGTCTTGTACCTGCTAAGGACGCCACATTACCCGAAAGTTTACACACTACCATGGCAATGTGGCCTAGCGTGAATTATCCAGCCTTGGAGTCTTGCTAGATCCAGCACAGTAACACATCTCACAAAAGTATCAAGCTCGCTATCCCCTACAGCTCAGCCCTACAGGGCCACAGCTTGCCAAATCCACCAAACATGGATCATCCCCTATAATAACACAGCTCTAAATCCCCACCCCCACACTACCCCTAAGTTTACCATGCACCCCAAAACTCCCCCCCACAGTCCACCATGCACCCCACACCTCTCCCTCCCACAGTCCATCATGCACCCCACAGTCCACAGTGCACCCCACATCTCTCCCCCCACACTACACCATGCACCTCACATCTCTCCATGTTCCTCCACTGCATGGGATACAACTTTCCATCATGTGTACGGACCTTCTTACAAGCAGACACTCCTTCCCAGTCACATGAGCATGTCATGAGCATGCACGTCTGATGTCAAAAGGTCTGTACCGAGTAAAGTATTTAGCCTTTACCATAATGCCATGCATGCAGCCAATCAGGGCTGGCTGGCTGCTGATTGGCTGCATGCATGGCATTGTGGGCGATCTCGCATTCCCAGAGTTCCTAGCCCCATGTCCTAACATGTGCAGCAAGCCATTTTAGGAAAAAATGTGATTTGTTACCTTGAAGCGTGAGGAAATCCAGATTCTATGCGAATCGAATATTTCCTGAAATTTGGATCGAATTCCACTTCGTCAGCTTCGATTCACTCATCTCTAATTACAACTATTGCGAAAAGGGAAAGCGACTACAAAATCTTCATGGATGTTCTGTTTCTAAATTTTACTGTATATTTGGGTACAAATCTGAGGCAGGTCTAGAATTGAAATTGTGAGGGTTATTTTTTTTTTGCATTCATGTAAATGAAGAATTTTAGAACTCCATGTAAACTTCATGCTTTTATGTTTCAGTCTTTCTCTTTTCCTGCACTGGCATAAGACATGACAGAATTATTAAGAGGTTGCAGCCTAATAATTGTAGTAGGAGGTCCCTTGTGCAAGCACTGAAATATATGCCAGCCAGGGGCATAGGCATAGATTTCTGGTATAACTTGTGCCAGTTTTCTGGAGCAAGTTGTAGTAAATTCCTTTGGCCAAGGCACAGCCATCCCGGCCAATCTTGTCAAAGTGATGGGTGTGGTGGAAAACCCCAAAAAGTCACATTTTTGTGAAAAAAATGGTATGAGCCAAAGTTGTGACTGCCATGCCTTGTACACCAGAAGGTTTGAGACAAAAACTGATTTAGAAATAATATATGGACCAGTTGGTATCTCTCTTGGGATGGAGACCCGTCACAAAATATGGCACTGCGCTCACCGTGGATTTTCCAAATACGTCAAACTTTATTCAGGCAATAACCATTACACACCTGAATAAAGTTTGACATATTTGGAAAATCCAGGGTGAGCGCAGTGCCATATTTTGTGAGGGGTCTCCATCCCAAGAGAGATACCAACTGGTCCATATATTATTTCATATATTTGCATCCTGGTGATGTAGAGGCTTCTGCAGCTGTTTATTCCCACTCTACACGAAGAAACCACATCACCTAATTGGAGAAAGAGGGTTTCCTTCACTATCCTAACCATCTACTCTTGGTGGCATTAACAATCTACCAATTGGAGGACTATTTGGCTTGCTCGGTGCTTTCCTTTTATGCGTTACTTTCAGCTTAAAAACTGATCAAGATAAGGTATACTCTAATTAAATGCTTACATTACAATATTTTGCTAAGTATTTTGCATCAGTATTTCTCCACCAAATCCAGGAATAGAATCTACAGTGGGAGAAAGAATAATGGAAAGATTTGTACTCCTATGTTTTGGACCCATTCCTGGTTTTGGCTCACAAATACTGAGCAGAGTACTGCCATGTAAACATGGCCAAACACAGTTTGGGAGGTAGTTGGTGGAGTTTATTGGTGTTTTTAAATGACTAACAGGTTTAAAACCTTGTCCCCAGTGTAAGTTTATTAAAGGATTAAAAAAAAAAAAAATGTAAAGAAAATTACATCCATATGCAAACTTGCGACATGCCTCCACCAGCTGCTATCTCACTACATCTATTAGGCTGTGCCAGAGGCAGAGACTAATACATTGCCTAGCAACATTTCATCACAGACATAATACACTGCAACACATACAGTCATATGAAAAAGTTTGGGCACCCCTATTAATCTTAATCATTTTTAGTTCTAAATATTTGGGTGTTTGCAACAGCCATTTCAATTTGATATATCTAATAACTGATGGACACAGTAATATTTCAGGATTGAAATGAGGTTTATTGTACTAACAGAAAATGTGCAATATGCATTAAACCAAAATTTGACTGGTGCAAAAATTTGGGTACCCTTATCATTTTATTGATTTGAATACTCCTAACTACTTTTTACTGACTCACTGAAGCACAAAATTGGTTTTGTAACCTCACTGAGCTTTGAACTTCATAGCCAGGTGTATCCAATCATGAGAAAACGTATTTAAGGTGGCCAGTTGCAAGTTGTTCTCCTATTTGAATCTCCTCTGAAGAGTGGCATCATGGGCTCCTCAAAACAACTCTCAAATGATCTGAAAACAAAGATTGTTCAACATAGTTGTTCAGGGGAAGGATACAAAAAGTTGTCTTAGAGATTTAACCTGTCAGTTTCTACTGTGAGGAACATAGTAAGGAAATGGAAGACCACAGGGTCAGTTCTTGTTAAGCTCAGAAGTGGCAGGCCAAGAAAAATATCAGAAAGGCAGAGAAGAAGAATGGTGAGAACAGTCAAGGACAATCCACAGACCACCTCCAAAGAGCTGCAGCATCATCTTGCTGCAGATGGTGTCACTGTGCATCGCTCAACAATACAGCACACTTTGCACAAGGAGAAGCTGTATGGGAGAGTGATGCGAAAGAAGACGTTTCTGAAAGCACGCCACAAACAGAGTTGCCTGAGGTATACAAAAGCACATTTGGACAAGCCAGCTTCATTTTGGAAGAAGGTCCTGTGGACTGATGAAACAAAGATTGAGTTGTTTGGTCATACAAAAAGGCGTTATGCATGGCGTCAAAAAAACACAGCATTCCAAGAAAAACACTTGCTACCCACTGTAAAATTTGGTGGAGGTTCCATCATGCTTTGGGGCTGTGTGGCCAATGCCGGCACCGGGAATCTTGTTAAAGTTGAGGGTTGCATGGATTCAACTCAGTATCAGCAGATTCTTGAGAATAATGTACAAGAATCAGTGACGAATTTGAAGTTACGCCGGGGATGGATATTTCAGCAAGACAATGATCCAAAACACAGCTCCAAAACTACTCAGGCATTCATGCAGAGGAACAATTACAATATTCTGGAATGGCCATCCCAGTCCCCAGACCTGAATATCATTGAACATCTGTGGGATAATTTGAAGCGGGCTGTCCATGCTCGGCGACCATCAAACTTAACTGAACTGGAATTGTTTTGTAAAGAGGAACGGTCAAAAATACCTTCATCCAGGATCCAGGAACTGATTAAAAGCTACAGGAAGCGACTAGAGGCTGTTATTTTTGCAAAAGGAGGATCTACTAAATATTAATGTCACTTTTCTGTTGAGGTGCCCATACTTTTGCACCGGTCAAATTTTGGTTTAATGCATGTTGCACATTTTCTGTTAGTACAATAAACCTCATTTCAATCCTGAAATATTACTGTGTCCATCAGTTATTAGATATATCAAATTGAAATGGCTGTTGCAAACACCCAAATATTTAGAACTAAAAATGATTAAGATTAATAGGGGTGCCCAAACTTTTTCATATGACTGTATATATTGCAGTGCATACTAGTAATCAAGCCCTTTATTGGTGAAGTACCCAAATAGGGACTTATAAAATATGAAGAAAAATTAATAAAATGTTCAAAAAATATAGAAAATATCCTTTACCTCATAAAAACACATTCTTCCCATTAAGAATATTTTATTATAAGAAAAAGAAAAAAAAAAGTACACATATTTGGTATTGCTGAATACATAATGACCGAAGCTATTAAATTATCGCTTTATTTATCCTGCACAATGCTCACCGTAAAGATAAAAAGCATATAGGAAATGTTTTTATACATCCTCACATTCAAAAATGGAATAAATAGCAATAAAAAATTTGTATATACTCCAAAATGGTCCCAGTAAAACTTTCAACTCATACTACAAAAAAACTAGCCCTACAGAAAGATAAAAAAAAAAAGTTATGAAAGTTTCTTGGCATATGAAACTATACAAAAAAATTTTTTTTTAAGTTTTTGTGCACAAGCACAAGTAAAGTCAATAAAACACTATACATATTGGGTAGTAACATAATTGTACTGACTCACAGAATAGATTTAAAATTTTAATTATACTGCATGGTGATAGTCACACAATTTATAATGATGAACGCAATGGCAACCTTGCTATTTTTTTCAAATTCACCCCAAAAAATAATTAATAAAAGTAAATATGTTATATGTACCCTAAAATAGTGTCAATGACAAATATACCTCATCAAAAAAAAGTGTCACATAGCCACATTGACAGAAAAAAAAAAAAAAAAATATCTTTGTTATTAAGAACAAAATATATCCAGTCTTTAAGTGGTTAAAATATTTGTATACTGTATGTTATGTAGGTGGAAAAGATACATTTAGTTGAAGGCAAAATGAAACCTGGCTTGATAGTTCTAAGTGTTTTGGACAACTACAAAAAGATTTGTGTGAAAAGGTATACATACTTTATTGTAATGTGGAGAAGTAATGACCAAGGTCAATGCAGTCAACTAAACTTGTTTTTTTTATGGAACAATGCTTATCAATGGCCAATTAGATAGAAGACAGGATCACTCTCCTATGTACAGTGCCTTGCGAAAGTATTCGGCCCACTTGAACTTTTCAACCTTTTGCCACATTTCAGGCTTCAAACATAAGGATATAAAATTTTAATTTTTTGGTGAAGAATCAACAACAAGTGGGACACAATTGTGGAGTGGAATGAAATTTATTGGTTATTTTAAACTTTTGTAAAAAATAAAAAACTGAAAAGTGGGGCGTGCAATATTATTCGGCCCCTTTACTTTCAGTGCAACAAACTCACTCCAGAAGTTCAGTGAGGATCTCTGAATGATCCAATGTTGTCCTAAATGACTGATGATGATAAATATAATCCACCTGTGTGTAATTAAGTCTCCGTATAAATGTACCTGCTTTGTGATAGTCTCAGGGTTCTGTTTAAAGCGCAGAGAGCATCATGAAGACCAAGGAACACACCAGGCAGGTCCGTGAGACTGTTGTGGAGAAGTTTAAAGCCGGATTTGGATACAAAAAGATTTCCCAAACTTTAAACATCCCAAGGAGCACTGTGCAAGCGATCATATTGAAATGGAAGGAGTATCAGACCACTGCAAATCTACCAAGACCCGGCCGTCCCTCTAAACTTTCATCTCAAACAAGGAGAAGACTGATCAGAGATGCAGCCAAGAGGCCCATGATCACTCTGGATGAACTGCAGAAATCTACAGCTGAGGTGGGAGAGTCTGTCCATAGGGCAACAATCAGTCGTATACTGCACAAATCTGGCCTTTATGGAAGAGTGGCAAGAAGAAAGCCATTTCTCAAAGATATCCATAAAAAGTCTTGTTTAATGTTTGCCACAAGCCACCTGGGAGACACACCAAACATGTGGAAGAAGGTGCTGTGGTCAGATGAAACCAAAATCGAACTTTTTGGCCACAATGCAAAACGATATGTTTAGCGTAAAAGCAACACAGCTCATCACCCTGAACACACCATCCCCACTGTCAAACATGGTGGTGGCAGCATCATGGTTTGGGCCTGCTTTTCTTCAGCAGGGACAGGGAAGATAGTTAAAATTGATGGGAAGATGGATGGAGCCAAATACAGGACCATTCTGGAAGAAAACCTGTTGGAATCTGCAAAAGACCTGAGACTGGGACAGAGATTTATCTTCCAACAAGACAATGATCCCAAACATAAAGCAAAATCTACAATGGAATGGTTCACAAATAAATGTATCCAGGTGTTAGAATGGCAAAGTCAAAGTCCAGACCTGAATCCAATCGAGAATCTGTGGAAAGAGCTGAAAACTGCTGTTCACAAATGCTCTCCATCCAACCTCACTGAGCTCCAGCTGTTTTCCAAGGAAGAATGGGCAAGAATTTCAGTCTCTCGATGTGCAAAACTGAAAGAGACATAACCCAAGCGACTTGCAGCTGTAATCGCAGCAAAAGGTGGCGCTACAAAGTATTAACTTAAGGGGGCCGAATAATTTGGCACGCCCCACTTTTCAGTTTTTTATTTTTTACAAAAGTTTAAAATATCCAATAAATGCTTATGTTTGAAGCCTGAAATGTGGCAAAAGGTTGAAAAGTTCAAGGGGGCCGAATACTTTCGCAAGGCACTGTACCCTGAGCACTCAATATGGCTTGCTGGAACCATGGATTCTTGTTCTTTATGGTAACAACACTTCTCTCCTTTCTCTCTTTTTGTTTGATGCCAGAAACCCCTTTTTTGTCACTAATGTCCACATGACTGATCAGTACTATCACACTTTGTGCCACTTAGTCTCCCCTCTTTGCACCACAGTAAACTCTTTCCTCAGAAAACAACTTCCCTCCACATGTACCTCTCAGGAATGGCTACAACATCATAGATGTACATAGTGCAGCTGCCCAGCCCTTGTTGGCCCTATTTGGAATTGGGTATGAAGTATATGTGCAGTCCTACCATTCATAGAGGTTCGGCACTGTTACCAAACAAGAAGGAATTGACCCAAGGATCATGGAATAATAATAAAAGTGGAAAGGCATTTTGTCTTTTGTTTTGGGTGGCAAAAAAACAGCAAATTAATGGAAAGGCCAAGTTTTATCTTTGCTATGGGATTCCCTCTCTTGCATGTATGACACTGCTCATGTGGATAAAAACTTTGAAACTATGACTCTTAGAAATAAATACTAAAGTTATGACCTGAAAAGCCATGAGCACAAAAGATGTCCACCCTAGAGCTAGTTTGAGTTCAAAGCCAACTCAGCAATATAACCAGCATAATAACTATATCTTAAAAAGGCAAAGATTTGCTGATCAGAATCAGAATTAAACAAATTGTACAAACTTATCCTCAGCTGCATTAATATCAAGACAAGTCTTTATCAAAAATAAAACAGAAAACTTTATGTAATAGAAGTCATGGCAGTAGCTTTCCTTAGGATATAGGGTACATATAGTTGGCACAATGACAGCCTGACCGCCCTTTGACCTCTCTTGTTCTATATAAATTGAATGATCCCAAACTGACTTCACATTACATTTCAGTTCAGCTCAGAACGTGAGACGTGTCCCACCACCAAAATGAAAATAGCTGTTGTGTTTTTAATTGCGGCATTCGCCAGCTCTTTTGGTAAGGCAATGTTTTTTGAATTCCATTGCATACACTTTTTAAAAAGTTTACCTCAAACTTTAATGTTACAGATTTTTTTTTTCTTAACTTACATCATAATATTAAGCTTCCCATAGGCATAAGATTAAGCCAATCAAATTTATGGTGACCTCCTAGGTATACTTTATACAGTATAAGGGGAAATAAGATCAGGTATGTTGGATGTCAGTATGTGTATGGTGAGATTTAGAATGTAAAGTCAGTGGGGTTTAGCTGGGATTTACAGTCACCACTCCTGATTTTTTGTTTAGTTACTTGAATTTCTTATGTACAAACAATTCTGAAACACCTTTTCTTGGAACTCTGTGTTTCTCTTCTGTCACCTAAAATGTATGAATAAATTGACACTGGCTGCGCTAGGGCATGTCCTTCACAGTCTGGCAATGGCAGCACTGACTGCACCAAACTGGTATCCTCCCAACCGGTAACACCAAGTTTCAATTTATAAATAACATTTATACAAAGGATAACAGAGGAACAATATAACTCCTAGTTCTAAGAAAACATGTAATAACTAAAACATGCATGTCAGAAGTTCTGGCAGGTCCTCTTCAGAATCTAGTTCATCCTCTGGAATAATGTCACTCTTATTCAGTGACAAAAAAATCTCCATACAAAAGGTTTTGGAGACTTGTGAAGACACGACCCAATGTTATTTCCACTAGTCAGTGGAGACTGTATATTGATTTCGTTCAGAGGGTTAGAGATGAACATATGCTATTTGAGAAATTGGTGCATATCTAAAATACTGCCAGTAATTAAGTACTTGTATTTTACTGAACTGCCATACCATGCCATAACTGTCAAATATCATTATGGAAGATAATAAGTTGTTATTACCTTTTAATATCTAGCTGTAAATATCATGACAAATAGTAAGGTTTGTACTTAGGCCTCTTTACCAGGCACAATATACTACAATATCTGAAGAGACACATATTTATTTAAAACAACAAAAAAGTAATGTGGTAAATAAGACAAGTGATGTATTAATGTAATGATATTTTTCAATATCTTCTCAGTTACCCATTAAAAGATATCACTAACTGAGAACACTTAGGCCCCATGCACACGAACATGAACAATGAACAAGTAACAGACATTTTTTAACATCCTTTACACATCTGTTTTAAGAACATTGGGCGTCAATGGGAATATACGCATGCCCATTTTTTTAATGGTTCATTAAAAAATACAACTTGTTCTATTTTTGTCCATTTTCATGGAAGAACAAACCAATACAAGTCAATGGGTCTGTTTTTAAGATCTATCAAAACAGCTTTGCATATATTCACTAGCATTTGAAAACAGATTGGGTTGGGTTAAAAAAAAAAAAACAGACCAATGAAGTTCATCAATTTTTTTCAGTGACGGCTAAGAACGGATGACAAACTGATACAAAACAGACAGTAAAAAGAGACAGATGATCAGAAAACTGATGAGAAATAAGTGACACACTGATGGAAAACGGGCATTAAAACCAGACTGTTTCACCCATTTTTTATGTTGTTTTTTTTCACTGCAGTGTGCATGTAGCCTGTACAAAGATTTTCTTTTTTATGCTAGATTTTTATTTTAAATTTTATCTTTTTCACACAGAAAGATTCCTGCTACAGATATGATGAAATTTAGATAATGTTGAATTGATACAAATAAAATATAGAAAGAAATATAGGCAAGAAATATAGTTACACCAAGTATAGCTAATACAACAGAAAGATAGCTGATATAAGAACCATTCGCATGAACGTAAAATTAAATATGATTTTCTACTGTGTAGGTTTGGCTAATAATGTTATAGAGTTTTCAGATAATTGATTGTGTTATCTCTTCTGTATTCTACACAGATGCGGCTTCAGTCTCACAGTATAATTGTCTTGAACAGTTATTTAAGGTAGCATTTATACTAAGTAAAATATAATCTGGAAATTATATAACTTTAATGTCTCAACCACTATTCATGCAATAGACCACAATTGGCAAAAGGCTTTAAGAGTTGTCAAGAAGTTGGGACTGGGTTTTTATTTTTACTTAGAACAAATACTGTAGATTTAGGGTAAAAGTTATAGTTGGCAAGGGTCTTTTTCATTATGTACCTATAGCCAATGCAAAACATTTTTTTAACTTTTGAAAACACTTTTCTGCTTGATTTTTTTTTGTTTAAACTCATAATTCAAAAAAGATATTTCAATTTTATACCACACACTGGGGGGAATTTACTAACACATCTATGCCAGTTTTGTGTGCCAAAGGTGGGCCACATTGTTCCTTCTGCGCCCTTCTTGCCACTTTCTACAATAGTGGGTAAGGCAGAGACCAAGGCTTGCTGGGGTGGGGATGCCAAAGCCTGACAAATTTACTGTACTATATTTTACTATACTTTCTGGTGTGAGATAACTGAAATCTATGCCAGTTCTTGACTTGCATCGATACCAATTCTGGTGCAGAGGAGTCCTCTGAATTATTAAGAGGCCAGAGCCTCTTAATAATTCAGGCACATCCTGAGCCAGTCAGGGACTTGATTAAGACTGGCATACAGAAAGCCAGTTTTCAAAAATCCCCCCACTGACTTTCTTGATTGAGAAATACTGCACCCAATGCTGGTTCTGCATAGTGAGCAATTACTCAAGCTATTATATCTCAGCTCTAATATTACAATTCACAAGGTTTCCCATAATTGTATAATATAGAGATTTAATGTCTGTCCATGTAATATTTCAGGATAATGCCCCTATTCTTCTTCAAAGTTTGGCTACTCTACTCTGTGACTACAAACTAGCAAAGGTAACTTTTTATAGTATACATTTTTATATGTTATTGTTATCTTTAAACATACAGGTGCATCTCAATAAATTTGAATATCTTTGAAACATTTATTTCTTTCAGTAATTAAATAAAAAAAGTGACCTCCTATATTTTCTAGATTCTTTACACACAGAGTGTTCTATTTCAAGTGTTTTATTTCTGTAAATGTTGATTATGGATTACAGGTAATGAAAGCCAAAATCTAAGAAAATTAGAATATTGTAAAAAAGTTCAGTATTGTAAATTCAGTGTGTCACCTGCCAAGGTTTCCTAAGCCTTTAAATGGTCCCTCAGTCTGGTTCAGTAGGACACACAATCATGGAAGACGCTGATTATGAATTGTATTACCGAATTACTGAAATGAATGAACGTTTCAAAGACATTCTAATTTATTGAGATGCACCTGTATACATACAAATATGTTATGAATAAAGGATAGTTCAAACTATTTATATGCTTATTTCCATATCTTATAAATGATCACAGCATTTCATTCATTTTTTTTTGTAGAGGTTAAAAAGGACCTTTCATGTCCTCATCAATATGTAGTATTATATACTACTAGAATGCTGACAGTGCACTGAATTCAGTGTGCTGTCGACTTTCCTGTTATGGAAAGTCGGCACCAATATCTCCCCATTGTTAGAAGGACGTGCCTTACAGCCTAGCATCATCGCTGGGCTGTGAGGATTGCCCTTTCCACATGTACTCTACCATAGCCTTGTACCTTCAGAGGTGGCCTTCCTTACAGTTCAGCGTCATCACTGGTCATCACATAAGGTCTTGGTTCTTAATATACAGCTCTTGTATGCCATTTGCTTATGCTAGAGCTTATGCAGACCATAGAAATTATTTAACATTGCTTAGAAACAGAGGGAATGATAAAGGGCTTTCCAATATCTGTGTTGTCACTTGTCTCCCAAGAAAACACATGTAAAGGTTTGTCCACCTCAAAAAGACAAAATATACAGTTTTAAACATTTCTATGTCTATTAGCCTTATAGAACGGTGAAAAAGGTACTGTAAAACGCACAGTTTTTTTGCCGCAGCGTTTACGCTACATGGGGCCCTGTCCTTAGAGATGTTTCACTGTAAAATGCATAAAGCAAACAAGGTATTTGGTTGCTGCACATTTCTATTTGACAGCGAATTATCTTTTCGACTGCCTGACTAATGTACGTCCAATGATGCAGTAAATCTTACTTAAATGGATAAATAAACCATTAGCGCTTGGGACATATAACAAAAAACATAATTATACTCTATGTTGTAATCACAAGATATTGCTTTAGGCTCAATAGCCTGCGCTATCAATGTAGCCCTCAAAAAGACCGACAAGCGAATAAATACTTCCGTTAGGATTAAACATCATATTTCTACTTCCATTTTAATGACTATCCCAGCTTTTAGATTTGTCCAAACTGTAAAGTTATGACATAAAGTTATGACATATTTCCTTATCAGTTATAATTGCCATTAAAAGCTGTTCTCTTCTTTTTAGACACAACAAAATGCTGAGCTGTTTGAACAATTCCTTCTAAAAGTAAATGCTCTTCTGGTAAGTTGTTTGTTCCATCACCACTTGAAACATTATGCTCTGTATTAACTGACTACAACACTACTTAAAATAGTTCTCTAGGATGCAACACTAATAGCATTAGGATCATGCATTACTATGTGATCAAATCTAGGATCAGTAAAAGTATGGATCCTGAACACACTGTTGTGAAAACAGTGAGGAAAATTCATCATGCCTTATATGCCAATTTTCTGGTATACAAAGCATCAAAGAGTCACAATTTGCAAGTGACTTTTTTCATTTTCTTTGTTCATTGTGCACCATGCTCACCACTTTTTTTTTTTTTTTTTTTTTTTTAAAGTGGGTGGGTTGTGATGGGGATGAAGGCGATCCAGGGCAGGGATGCTTTGGTCTGATAAATTCAGTGTAAGCTATGTACATAGCTGAAGCCTATGCCAGTCCTTGACTGGTTAGGGTTTCAATTTTGGACCATGAAGCTTCTACACATCTTTTCAGTCTGTTATTCCAATGTTATGATAGATGAGATCAATGGACGAAACATCATGTGAACTTCATGTGTCAAATTTGTATTAGTAAATTTTCCTTCTTGGGCACTTTTGGTTGAGGAGTTGCACTTGTTATACTGCTGGAAAAGTTTTTGAAATGTGGAATATTAGGTACTCAGGTTGCACTTTGAGTTGTCAAGCAGGACAAGGTGCAGACAAAGAACACAAGTATAACGTAGAAACACCTTTCATATAAACATAAGAGTACATTTTTATAATTATTAATAATTTTTTGGCTTCAAATGTCTTCTTCAGGTTATAAAGTATAAGGGAATAAATTTGGCTTTATGTCTGCTTTTTATAGTTTTTGTACTTAATTTACAGATTGTTGTGCAACTCTACTTTGCCACACATGCATTATATGAATCATATTTAAAGGCAAAGTGTCAGACCAAGAAGAATTTTCATATATGTGCTCTATTATATTTGGTCATTTCAAGTGGGTTTATGATGGAGCTTTAATGTAAGTCTGCTATAAAAACACATTTAAATAATTTTCTTTTTTTAGGAAAAGGTTGGATGCACAATTGATAACATTCTTGGCACTCATGTGGTAAGACCATCGTCGGATTTCATATTTTCCTCTAAAAAAATTATTTTTTGTGTTTAGTGTTCCTTTAATTATTATATAGTTCCTTTATTTGCTTGGTTATTAAACTACCACTATATATGACATATTATTTGAATATTTTACTGTTGAAATGTCTACTTTAATTAAGTTTATTAAACAATATTAGTTAAGACCAGCTTAGCATACATGTCTGGAGCCCACAATTATGTATATAAAATATATTTATCGCTATATAAAAATTATAATCATGATTATAATAACAATTTTTTGTCAATATAAATTAATATAATAAGTTAACAAAAAAAATTATTACAAAAATGTTCCTGAAATAGATCACTCATGAACTTTTTTGGTTATATTCTTTATTTGGTAGACAATTACCATTCAGAATGCTGAACAGCTGGGAGATGATGTTGCAAATATTCTGTTTGGTTTTGTGGTAAGAAATTTATTTTTTTAGTAACAAAAATATGTCATAACTGCACTGCAAATGTATTCTAGAAGTGGTAATAACATCTCCAATGCCAGAAATTACACAATGTAGAGTACTAAGAAAAAATGCTCCAGCATTGTATTTACTTATACATATACATCAGGATAAAATTTATTTTATTGTATGGAGAATGTAAAGTTAATAGTAAGAAAAAGTCTGCCCAGCAAAAGAGGTTGCCAGAGGTTGAGTTAGCTACCAACATTGATTTGAAGAGT
This sequence comes from Leptodactylus fallax, assembly GCA_947044405.1. Classification (NCBI taxonomy): domain Eukaryota; kingdom Metazoa; phylum Chordata; class Amphibia; order Anura; family Leptodactylidae; genus Leptodactylus; species Leptodactylus fallax. The sequence continues at coordinate 59,820 of CAMRHE010001114.1, forward strand.
TTGGTAACCGTCATAATAGGACATATGCACACACAAGGTCTACACGTAAAAAGAGTTTCTGCATGGTCTTCTATCACAAGCAAATATTAGACAGGAAATATGTCAGTCCAAAAGTTTATTGACCTCTATGGGCAACAGATCTGGTGCAAAAGCCACTAGATATATATTACTTGTTAATACTTTTCAAGGAAATAATAGGGTAAGTTATAGATTTTGTAGATTTTATTTTTGCACCAGACATTTACTTTCCACAAGGAACAATTAGTGGTCTCTTGTATTTGCTTTGACTGGTTGCTGAGAAAGCAGAGATAGCAACCCTCACAGCAAACTAAGCATACTGGGGCAAATTTACAAATGAAAATACACCAGAATTTTTGCAAAAAAATAATAGCCTATATTTCTTATACCACATTTAGGCCGGGGCCTCACGTTACAAAAAACATCGCTTTTTACAGTACCCGGAAACTTGCAGAAAAAAATCTGCAGCAGAAATATATGGTGATTTCAAAAACACTTGCGTTTTTGTAAATCGGAGCATGTCAATTATACCTACGGAAACGCTTGCGTTTCCACATAGGTATAATAGAAGCAGAAAGTCTGCAGAGGAAAACTCTATGGACTCTGAAAAGCGCTGCAGAAAAATCGAGATGCATTCTGCCGCGTTTTTTTCCACTGTGATTTTTGGCTGCAGCTTGCTACGTGGGGCCTTAGCCTTATGTAGTCATTTAGACACCTTTTCCACCTCATCCTACAAAGGGCATGGTTTAGTTAAAAGGGTCATAACTTACCAGTAAAGGAGGGTGGCTTAAAAGGGAATCTGTTGCAAGGAATATCACCACTGTGATATCACAGTACTGTAAGGTAGGGTGTCAAACATCCTTTTTAGCTTTCCCTCTGTCCAACTTGTTTTCTGAGGAGATGAATCATACAAAAACTGGAGGAGTGATCACTTCAGATGACAATATATTAGGTTCTGTAGCACCTAGAACCAGGCTATATGCTACAGTAGCAGAAATGCTCAGGTAAAGACCCAGTTTGGAATGAAAACTGTATCTGTAGTTCCCATTCTCAACAGTATATTTACCCTATATTCACACAGCATATTAATTTCACTATCTGTCTGTGAATGCGGGCTATTCACATGACCGATATTTTGACAGTCCATTGTTACGGACTATCAAAATATAGGTCATGCGCTAATTTTGTTTATTTTCATGGATTCCTCCATACATTGCAATGTATGAGGGATCCATCAAAACGGGCGACATTTTTCACGGCTGCTTTCACCCACGGTTGTGTGAATCTAGGCTTAATTGTCGATAGCTCTGCTTATGTGGCTTATAAAGCCATGTTGTGGTTTTAAATCTGAGATTTTATGCATTATAAGGACATGTGAGCTATGGTTCTAGGTGCTACAAAGCCCAACAAGTTGGCATCTGAAATTATTCCTTACCAGTCTCTCAGCATGATAGGCTAGTGTGACTATTTTCAGCTAATTTGCATATAGACTTCTGAGGTGAGTTTTATAGGTGATTTTTATAGGTTTGAGTCTTAATATAACAAAGTCAAAGCTCAAAAGGATATTTCATACTCTACAGTGCTGCAGGTTTGGGGTGAAAATCCTGGTGACAGATTCACTTAAAAAAAAATTGTCCACTTTAAATAATATTTTTCGGACAGCATTTCCATCCAAAACATGGAGGTGACTGGAGGACCATGTGTCCATAACTCACTCAGCCTACAACACTGCACCTGGACTCATTTCCGGAGCTTAGTGTGGTATTATGGTAGAGAAGAGAGAGGGACAGGATGGGAGCTCTATCTACAGGGGGACAGCAGAACAGGGGCAACTATAACGAAAAGGTGCAAAAGTAGAAAGAACACTACTTAGTAAGTGGCACTACATTAACATATAGACCTATCAGAATACAGTATATTTAAAGTGGCCAACCCTTTTTCCATAAGAATGTGTATGCAGAAACTATGTCAATGATTTTAACAGCTTACATATAGTGCAGCATGTCAATAACATTTATTAACAATCTATTTTTATATGAAACTTAGTATGACAATTTATATGAGAATTAGTATTGGAATTGGATATTAGAATGGGTAGAATGACAGAATTGAACAGCAGAATTATAATGATTAAATAATGAAATAATTTCTTTACTTTAAAATAGGACAGCGTCATTGCAAAAGTGACTAAAATTCTGGTAAGTAAAATACATCTACATTGTCATGTTTACAGTCTTTACATAATAGATTTCATATTTCTGGCACACTAGAGGTGATCTTGGCTTTCACAAGTAAATTCTAACATATACATACTATAGACCAGTGATGGCGAACCTTTTAGAGACAGAGTGCCCAAACTGGAACCCCAAACTCACTAATGTATCGCAAAGTCTTTCTGTCCTTATTATATCTATATAAGAAATGTTTGCGTTTCCACAGGTATAATTGACAGACTGCGATTTTCAAAAAAGCAAGCGTTTTTGAAAACGCAGATTTCTGCTGCAGATTTTTCTCTGCAATGTGTGGATGGGATTAGTCAGAATTCCCATTCACTTTGCAGGTACTGTAAAATGCAGCATTTTGAAACGCCATGAAAAAAATGCTTTGTTTTCGCAATGTGGGGCTTCAGCCTTTAAATACACCCTTCACATGCATAATGTAAAGAATTGAACCTGCATTCACACACAGAATTTAGATGCAGTCTGCAATTTTATGCAGTCCTTCAGGGTTGGAAACCGCTGTGGCCAAATACTTACTGTTCAACAGTGTAATATCTCTAAATACATATACTGTAAGTTTTTGGTATTTTTTAACATTCTTTCTAACTGGCAATAAAAATGTCATACGAGAAGCATGATGTATTTTGGAAGAAAAAAAAAACATGATAAACCCCTTTAACCACTTCCGTACTGCCCATAGACTATATACGTCCAAGGGGTGGTTGTCTAGTTCTGCAAGGACGTACCGGTGCGTCTAAGCAGAACTCAGCAGCTGCACGAAATGCAGGAAACTGATGAAAAAAGGTTCATATTGTTGGAAATTTAAAAACTGACAGTATTATTATTTTTAATGGGAATTGTTATCATTGTCATGTGCATGTAGCTTTAAAGTAACACCTGGGCATCAAAAAATACCTACATTAGAAATGCTTCAAAATGCAGTATGTGAAACTAGCTATAGGTTGTTTACTAAGTCTTCAAAAAATGTATTAGAAACCTATGAACAGAAAGATTTGATGCAAATATTATTCATGAAACTTTTCCATTGATGTTTTTATAGGATGATATTCCTTTCTTGAGTGACATTCTGGTAAGTACAACTTGTCTAATATTCTCAGCAGTGGTGCATGGTTATTCTTCATTACATTCTGTTAGAGATGCATATAGTGTCACCATATATCTATGCTGCAGTACTAATCTTCAGGCTTGGCTAGTTTACCCTAATTTGCATCAACACTAAATGGGCTTATAGCTTTGGAATAGCTGAACAGATTTGGATAAAAAAAAAACAAAAAGCACAAATGCTTAGGGTGAGAGCGCCTATCAGATGATGTATGCTATTGGGCTTTTCAGACCTGGTGACAGATTCTCTTTAAGCATGTTGTGGTAATATTATACGGGGATATTTATCATCTGCCTCTTTTGGCCATATTTTTTGCAGGTGGACCTTGTTTAGACTAGTTTTACTGAGGTGTCTATTTATGATGTAGACGCTCCTCCTTGTCAAATGTTGTGCACATGTGTTAGTTTATAAGCTATGTGCACTTTACCCCTTTTTTGTTAAAAAAAAGGCACAACTGTCCCTTTTTTATTGCTGTCTGTACCTCCTCTTAGTACAATGTAATAAGATGTACTGTATATACATTAGAATCATGTTATTTAAAGAAAGGGCTTATAGTACTCCTATACATTACATGAAACTTGGCCCAAATTGCCAGTTAGCTTTTGATCTAATGTATTTTGGAACCGCTTGAATTTCCCTTGACAGCAGCTCTCAGGGTATAGAAGGACACATTGGCCCAGATTTACTAATAATTAGACAGTGTAAATTTAGACAGGCAGTCTGAAAATGTGCCAGATTTATCAAAGTGACTGATGCTGGATGATAAATCTGGCATATCAGTCTACATTCATTCCACCTTTTAGCTGGCTTACTTTGAGGCAGAATTTTTTGGCACTTTAGCACATTTTTATTTCAGTGTGGCTCATTTAAGTCATGCCCACTTTTTATGAGAATGCATACCCTACGTTTAATATATTTGGCTTCCATAGTCATTGTAGATAATAAATCCATTGTTTTCTTACAGAATGATAAACCACTTTCTCAGGACATCAGAGATGTTTCATGTGGAGTCCTGGTAAGAACAGATTTTTTCATTACTATTTTAATAATTCAGTATTTTCTTACTTAAGGCCGGGGCCCCACAAGGCATAAACCCCGTGGTAAAAACCTCAGCGTTTTACAATCCCTTCAATGTGGATGGGGCCTTAGCCTTAAAAGGTCTTTACCATCTACTCAATCTCATTGATTTTTTTGTTTTATTATGCTAAGTTATATACAACCAACACCGACCTAAGCGGAGATCAATACACACAGAGAACTGAAATATCTTTCTGCCTGTTAAATTCCCCCCCCCCCCCCCGCTACGTCCTATCTGTCTGTCTACTATCAATGTAATGCCTCTTACCTTGGAACATTCCTGTACATGTTGTATTTGTATCTGCTTATCTTTGCTGCTGTAACACACTGAATTTCCCCAAAGGACATATTATTATTATTATTATTATTATTATTATTATTAATAATAATCAAACTGCAGGTTGATCCTTTTGTGCCTAGGAAAATATTTTAGGACAATGCTCGACATTTGCATTGGAAATAAATGTGTAGAAAGAGCTTCATTTCATGTTTAATATTTTTTACAAATAAAAAAGTAACCATTTAGCATTTCAGGGAAAATACAACATTATGACTGATACATTTTTCAACATTAATTGCTTTGAACTTCTACTAGAAACCATCAGCTCAATCGACATCTAGACATCTTTACTGCTGTGTTTGTAGAGATGTCACATACTAATTTCTAAGCCCAATTCTGTAGGTCTGAGAGTAGGCTAAGGCCACACATTTAGAAAGCGCAAAACTTGTGTATGAGTTGTTTCATTGCATTTTGCCAGCTTCTGCAGCATTTCTGCAATGAAAAGCTACACTGAGTTTTTGCTGTTTTTTTCAGTTTTTTTTTCCTCACCCCATAGAAATCAATGAGGGAAAAACTTCCATATTTTTTCAAATACCTACAACACTGCATTTTCTGCAGCCATTTTTTTCCACAATGTGTTGATGAGAATAAATATAATCTCATTCATTTTGCTTGGACTGTAAAAACAGATTGTTCTTTTGCAGTACGAATCTGTAACACCTAGAAATGCTGCCTTAGCCTAATACTTACAGCCTGCCCATACACAGAGCTACAGTTTGCTGGTCACTTCCAGAACCAGTTGACAGACATAACCCCATGAACTCAACTAAAGGGGTCTATCCAGTACAAACATGGCTGAGATGGGAATAAAGTGCTCCTTCACTTTTCCTGTGGGGCGACAGATTAGGAAACAGCTGAATGTGGCTGTTCTACGCTGTTCTTACAATTCCCATAGAGGTAAATGGGAGTTATATAAACAATGTAGCAAAGTGAGATATGCTGTTTCTGTAATGCCCAAAATTACGGAGACAGCATAGCTTGCTCTGGTATACTATATCTACAATTCATGTTCAATTTTTATTCTAATTTCAGTCTTTTTACTGTGCACGCATTTTTAGGTTGATGTCATAACAGATCTGGACAAAATTCTGGTAAGAAAAATAAATATCATGCACTAACTTTTATTGACAACAATTGCTATATTTAAATTGATTTAATTTCAATTTAAGTAATTTAACATTTCATTAATATGAATTATTGTGTTTTTCAGAAATTTGTTTCCAACATCGTAGGAAATCTTGCACAGAAACAATAGAGTCATATAAGGTCTGTATAGCAGTAAGTCCAACTGATCTTGTAAGTATAATTGTTAGAAATACTGTGGTAGATATAATTCCCTGAAATCTTCATTTGGGCCTAGATAACAACATACTGAAAAGTACTTAAAGGGAGGCAGTTAACATAACTATAAGCACAGTCAAATAACCGGGGTTCTTGTGAAAAAAAACTTTTTCTTTTTTACTGTGTTTCTCAACTGGGGCCTCTGTTACTGAGATATTAGCCTTTTTCCTGATCTGCTGAGAAGCTGTTTCATGGAACAAGGACCTCATCATTGCTCCATTTAAAGGGGTTGTTTAATGTATTAAGACAAGGACATCTCATAGAGATGAGAGATCTGAGAGCCATTCCCAAAGAGTTGTTGGGCTACTTTTTTTTTTTTTTAGACATAACTGTGATGGAGCCCAAGTGTAGTTTTGCTTTATAGTTTTCCCCTTATTGCAATATGTTTGGCATCATATTTGAAAAATAAAAAGTATTATAAAAGCAACATCAAACAATGGTCAGTTAGATGTGTAAAACACAATGGGAAATCAGATAAAGACAAATACAGTTATACAGCATATTTATGGATACCACACATAGAGGGTTTCCAATTCCAAACTATGCAAATGACCTCAAACCGATAAATGGTTTGGTTGATCTGAACTTCTAAGCTTATAATAAAAGAGGATCAGCCATGAAAGGTAAATATGTTGTCATGTAAAAGTTTGTTTGTTTCTCAAATGAGCAAAAGCTCTTTATAGAGCTGTGCAAATGTTAATTTAAAAAATATTTGCATGGGATCGCTTTCTTTAAAAGATCAACCTTTTAAATAAATATTTTGTGGGAAAAAGTCTTATTTTGATTTGTCCTTTCTTTTCCAGAAAGAAGCATGAAGTCTTGTTATGGAAGAGCTTTACATCCTCGTAATTGCAACATATGTCAAATATCGATAATAAAACTGTATAAAGCAAAATAAGTGTGATCTGCTTTTGTATTCAGTAAATAAGAAATACCAACAATTCAATAAACCTAATAGAATATCTCAATGCCAGTTTCATCTTTGAAGTTTCACAAGAAGGCTTCCCAATTCCACCCTACCAATAACATAAACACCTCAGGGAGTAAATCACAAGGACATCATACTTATATTCATATAAAAAAATATTTATACTGTGTATACAGTGGCTTGCAAAAGTATTCATACCCTTTGAATTTTTTCACATTTTGTCACCTTACAACCACAAACTTAAATGTATTTTATTGAGATTTTAAGTGATAACTAAGACAAAGTAGCAGATAATTGTGAAGTGGAAGGAAAATGATACATGGTTTTCAAAAATTTTAATCAAATAAAAATCTGAAAAGTGTGACAAGCAAACGTATTCAGCCCCCTATATCATTACTTTGTAGAGCCACCTTTCGCTGCAATTCCAGGTGCAAGTCTTTTGGGGTATGTCTCTACCAGCTTTGCGCATCTAGAGATTGAGATTTTTGCCCATTCTTCTTTGCAAAATAGCTCAAGCTCATCTCCATATTGGATGGAGAACGTCTGAGAACAGCAATTTTCATGTCTTGCCACAGATACTCAGTGGGATTTAGGTCTGGACTTTGACAGGGCCATTCTAAAACATGAATATTCTTTGATCTAAACCATTCCACTGTAGCTCTGGCTGTATGTTTCGGGTCATTGTCTTGCTGGAAGGTGAATCTCCTTCCCAGTCTCAAGTCTTTTGCAGCCTCCAACAGGTTTTCTTGAAGGATTACTCTGTATTTAGCTTCATCCACCTTCCCATCAACTCTGACCAACTTCCCTGTCCCTGCTGAAGAAAAGCAACCCCACAGCATGATGCTGCCACCCAGTGGCGTAACTAGGAATGGCTGGGCCCCAAGGCGAACATATGACATGAGGCCCCCCCGAACCGCCGCCCCCAATCCCCCAGGATCACCCCCTCCAACACCCCCCCTGCAAAAACTGCATTCCTGTGCACACTATTTTGCGCCATAGTGGCCCCTGCACACAGTATTATGTCCCATAGTGGCCCCTGCACACAGTATCATGCCCCATAGTGGCCCCTGCACACAGTATTATGCAGCATAGTGGCCCCTGCACACAGTATTATGCAGCATAGTGGCCCTTGCACACAGTATTATGCCCCATAGTGGTCCCTGCACACGGTATTATGCCTCATATCGGCCCCTGAACGCAGTATTATGCCCCATAGTGGCCCCTGCACACAGTATTATGCCCCACTGTGGACCACCCACGTCTTTTCAGACCCCAGAGTATAATGATCAGAGACCCCGGGGAGGATACAAACATAAAAAACAATGCTACTTACCTCTCCCTGGCTCCAATGAACTCCCATGCGCTACTTCGGCCATCTTCAATGTTGGACCAGATTTCGCATGAACCAGGCCGGCGTCGCAATGCGTAATGACGTCGACTGACGTCTGGGACGTCACCAAACAGGCCCGAAGCCTGTTGAAACATAGGAGAGGCAAGTAATGTTGTTTTTTATGTTCGATCACCTCCCCTGGGCCCCCGATTGTTAAAAGACCCCGGAGTATAATGATAGCAGTGTTTGTGGGGTTCGCGGTAGCGGCTGCCACAGTGCTACGGGCCCCTTAATGTCCTGGGCCCTGTGGCAGACGCTACCACTGCTACCCCAGTATTTACGCCCCTGCTGCCACCACTATGTTTCACAGTGGGGATGGTGTGTTCAGGGTGATCAGCAGTGTTACTTTCCTGCCACACATAGCGCTTTGCATTTAGCCAAAAATTTCAACTTTGGTCTCATCTGACCAGAACACCTTCTTTCACGTTTGCTGTGTCCCCTATATGGCTGGTGGCAAACTGCAAATGCCACTTCTTATGTCTTTCTTTCAACAATGGTTTTCTTCTTGCCACTCTTCCATAAAGGCCAGATTTGTGGAGTGCACCACTTATAGTTGTCCTGTGGACAGATTCTCCCTCCTGAGCTGTGGATTTCTGCAGCTCCTTAAGAGGGACCATGGACCTCTTTGCTGCTTCTCTGACCAGTGCTCTCCTTGCTCAATCTGTCAGTTTAGATGGATGTCCATGTCTTGGTAGGTTTGCAGTTGTAGAATACTTTTTCCATTTTTGGATGATGGATTGAACAGTGCTCTTTGGGGTGCTCAAAGCTTGGGAGATGTTTTTATAACCTAACCCTACTTTAAACTTCTCCACACCATTATTTCTGACCTGTCTGGTGAGTTCCTTGGTCTTCATTAGAGATGAGTGAATCGAAGCTGACGAAGTGGAATTCTATCAGAATTTCAGGATATCTTCATATCTTCATGCTTCGTGGTATGAAATCGCATTTTAAACTAAGGACATGTTGGAATAGCCTTTAGGCTATTCTACTCCTACCTTTGCCGTTGCATCACTCCCCCTGCGATGTCCTGGTCCTCCTAGCTTGTGTAGGAAAAGAATGAAGATGGCCGCCAGGCATGCGCAGAGCCGCTCGTGTAGGAATAGAATAAAGAAGGCCACCGAGCATGCGCTGTCGGCTCTGTGCACGCTCGGCGGCCATCTTTTTTCTATTACTACACGAGTGGCTCTGCGGATCCCCGGCGTTCATCTTTTTTCTAGTCCTACACGAGCTAGGAGGACCAGAACATCGCAGGGGGCGTGATGCAACGGCAAAGGTTGGAGTAGAATAGCCTTTCTAAAGGCTATTCCGATGTGTCCTTAGTTTAAAATGCATATCCCCATATCCCCAGGCTCTCTGCAGCCAGAAATATTTTTTTTATCGTGACTCGCCGTGAATTAATTTGGATCAAATTTTTGGAAATTTAGCGAATCTGCCGAATCGAATTTTTTAGAAATTTGCTCATCTCTAGTCTTCATGTTACTGTTTGTGCACTAGTGTTCTCTAACAAACCACTGAGACCTTCACAGAACAGGTGTATTTATACTGAGACTAAATTATACACAGCTGGACTCTATTAACTAATTAAGTGATTTATAAAGACAATTGATTGCACTGGATTTTATTTAGGGATATCAGAGTACATGGGGCTGAATACTTTTGCATGTCACTTTTCCGATTTTTATTTGATTAAAATTTTGAAAACCATGTATCATTTTCGTTCCACTACCAAGGCAGCCTGGAGCCTTCTGAAGGCTCCCAGCCCTGCCATTGTATTGCAACTACTGAGACCTGCGTGCTGCAGACTTCAATAGCTACATAGCAAATCTGCCATAGACTGCAATACAGTAGTATTGCAGTCTATGGCACAGGTGATCTAAAGATCACATGTTCAAGCCCCCTAGGGATGCTAAAAAAACAAAAAAATTAAAAATAAAAGAAAAAAGTTTTTAAAAATATAAAAAAAATAAAAAAACCTAAAAGTTTAAATCACCCCCCTTTCCCTAGATCACATATAAATATAAATAAATAAAAGTAAACATAAACACATTAGGTATCCCCAAGTCCGAAAATGCCCAAACTATTAAAATATAAAAACATTTGTAACATACGGTAAACGCCGTAGCAGGGAAAAAAAAAATCAAAATGGCTGATTTGGTGTTTTTTCGGCAAATTATATCCCTAATAAAATGGAATAAAAAGTGATCAAAACATCATACATCCCCCATCATGGTATCAATAAAAACTAATAATGTTCCGCAAAAAAAGACACCTTACACAGCTCCGTATGCTGAAATATACAAAAGTTACAGGGGTCAGAATATGGTGATTCAAAGAATTTTTTTTTTTCTTCAAAATTTTGAATTTTTGTAAAGTTATTAAAACATGAAAAAAACTATATAAATGTGGTATCACTGTGATTATACTGACCTGCAGAATAAAGCTAACATAGCATTTTTACCGCCGAGTGGAAGGCGTAAAAAAAAAAAAGACATAAGAAAACGGCGGTAGTGCGTTTTTTTTCTCAATTCCACCTCAGTCTGAATTTTTTCCCACTTCCCAGTACATTGTACAAAATAATAAATGGTTCCACTTTGAAGTACAACTTGTCACGCAAAAATCAAGCCCTCATATGACTACGTAAACAGAAAAAGTTATGGCTTTTGGAATATAAGGAGTAAAAAACGAAAACACAAAAATGAAAAATGTCTGCGTCTCCTAAGGTTAAAAAAAGGCTGTGAAGTTCTTCTTAGCATTTCTCTAAATAATTGATGCCAAAGAGATTCTGTCCTGTATACACTGGTGGAGAATTTATGCCAGTCTCTATCAATTTTCCTACTAGGGCAACATGTGCCTGATTTATTAAGAGGCTCATTCCTCTTAATAATACAGGTGCACCATGGAAGGTCCCATGCACCAAAAGTCAAATACAATCTGGAACTGAATCACGGAAAGAAATCCAAATAGTAAGAAGAACCACTTGGAGATCCCCCGAACGGAAACCTATACGAATAAAAAATCGGTTACCTGGGTATACCCGCAGACCCCATAGACTGCAATAGGGTCCGTGTGGTTTCCGCACAGTTTCCGCACGAGACAAGTGCAGAGAAAAGTCCTGCAAGCAGCACTTTTCTCTCCGCATGTTTTGTGCGGAAACCACACAGACCCCATTATAGTCTATGGGGTCTGCGGTTTTCCCAGGTAACCACTTTTTTATGCGTATAGGTTTCCGTTTGGAGGGGTCCCAGATCGCAGATGTGAACCGGGCCTCAGATGTAGACTCATTTGGTGATAATTTGACTGAGTTGACTACAATGTTGTTCATGTCATTGTTTCTATAACTATTCATGTGAGGATGACACATTCTCTTCTATGTTAAAACCTTTAATAAAACGGTTTACGTAAAAAAATAGAAATGATATGTGTAAATTAATTGTTTAGTTCAGTTTTTGCTACGTTATTAGATTTCCATTGCCATCATTAGGTTTCTTGTGGCATAACTGCTTGAATTTATATACAATTTGAGGTATACGTATTTTAGGAAAATAATTGTAAACAATCTGCATATGTAACACATTCACAATACTCAGGGCATAAGGGACATTTAGAATTTCTAAAATTCCTAAGATTCATAAATGCAAGGTTCCATACATGTCCCAGGAAACATCAACTAGGCTTACCTGAAAAAACAAGAAATATAATTTACTGCTGTCATGCTAGAAAAATATTGCTCTTGCATCCAAATTCCGTTATTGTGTTAGGATTCTGAATTTTAACTATATTTCTTGTTTCCTTTTATTATTCATTTCTATGCTTAGTATTCCTATTTTTGAATGGAAGACACATGATTGATCAGCTAACCGACAGAGTATTTTGCATCAGTATTTGTAAGCCAAATTCAAAAAAGGAATCTACACCAAGAAGTATTATAAGAAAATTTGTACCTCTTCCATTTTTTAGAACCAATACTCATTTTGGCTTACATATACTAATGCAAAATACTGATTAAACACTGACTGTGTGAAAGCGGTCTTAAGGATCAGCTGTTATCACGAAAAGAAGCCACGTCTGTGATACAACAGCCATTGAAATGAATGGCCATCCATTTTATGTGTTTTGGCCCTCAAAAGGACATATGAATAGTGTTTGTAGCCATGAGACAACACTTTTATAAGGTTAGAATAACCTGTCCAGTTTTTCAAACATCTATTTCCATTGTAATTTCTATTGTTTGCTATCCTCGAGTTAATAAGTTTATTAGCCCAAGTAGTAGTAAATATTAGTAAACATTTCTTTTCTAATAGAGTTCAAACTACTAACACTGACATACAAAGCCATCCACAACCTGTCCCCTCCATATATCTCCGACCTAATCTCCCGCTACCTGCCCACACGTAACCTCCGATCCTCCAAAGACCTCCTACTCCGCTCTGCTCTTATCCTCTCTTCCAACAACCATCTCCAAGATTTCTTCCGTGCATCCCCCATACTCTGAAACTCATTACCAAGACACATAAGACTGTCCCCCATAGTCACAAGGTTCAAGAAGGCCCTGAAGACTCACCTATTCAGGAAGGCCTACAAACTCCAACAACACTACTGTCTCCATACCACCATCTGAACAGCCTCTACCTCCACCTTCTGTTTCTATCCCTCTTCCCTCATAAATTGTTAGCCCTTATGGGCAGGGCCCTGTATCCCACTGTGCCAGGTGGTCACTGTAATTTCTTTAGTCCAGTATTATTTTAAGAATTTTCTTAAAGAGGACCTTTCACCACCTCTACCAATTCAAGTTCTTAGCGTCTTTTAAACCCTTCCTGCCAGTGACATTTTTCCATTTTTGTTTTTGACTCCCCACCTTCCAAGCCCCATAAATTTTTTATTTTTCTGTTCACAGAGCCATATGAACGGGACAAATTGTTCTTCATAATGGTACCATTTATTATTCTGTAGCATGTACTAGGAAGCTGGAAAATAATTCAGAATGGAGTAGAACTGGAGAAAAAGTGCATTTGTGCGGCTTTCTTACGGGCTTCGTTTTTACGGCGTTCGCTGTGCAGCTAAAATTACATGTCACCTGTATTCTATGTTTCCGTACAATTCCGGGAATACCAAATTAATATAGTTTTATTTACATTTTAACCCCTTAACTAAAATCTAAACCTTTGCAACACAAAAGTTTTTTTTTAAAAGTCGCCATATCCTGCACCCATAAGTTTTTTTTATATTTCTGTGTACGGTGATGCATCTTTTTTTGCAGGGCCAGGTGTACTTTTTAGTTATACCATTTTGGGTAATGTCTTTTGCTTTGATCACTTTTTATTCAAATTTTTATCAGAGGCGAAACAGTGGGTTTAGCACGTTTGATTTTTATTTTTTTCCGCTAAGGCGTTCACCGTATGGAAAAAATATTTATTAGTTTATAGACCTGGCATTTTCGGACACAGGGATACCTAATGTGTATGTATTTCACAGCAATTTTTTGCTTTTATATGTATTCTAGGGAAAGGGGGCGTGATTTGAACTTTTAGTTTTTTTGCTTTTTTTGTTTACTATTTTATTAGTAAACAATTGAACCTACAATTGTTTGTTTGCAAGCCCCATAGATTACAATACAACTGTACTGGACTTTCGCTATGTGTCTATAACCAGCCACAATAGTTCCTATTGCAGGGCTGGAAGCCATGGGAACAGGTCAGCTCTCACCATCTTGTTGTGCAGGAGCCGGCCTGCAACGGGAAAACTACCAGCCCCAGGGGCGCGGAATCCTGGCATGCAATGCCTATGATCAGAGTGGACTCTGATTGCGGGCATTAACTCTGGGTCTCCGCTGCAGATTACAGCAGAGACCCAGTAGCTATGGCGGCTGCTCTTTAAAGACCCGTAATAGTATGGTGAATGGTGGGAAGAGATTAATAGTCGCCACTGCAGTGATGCCAGTGCAGTTGGAATTTTTTCTCTAGTAACAAGCACAGTTAATTTTGGTTTTTGATTAGCTATTTCAGCTCTGTAGTATCAGAAGGGCAGTGTCAGGCAGAGGGGCATGATTCAGAGCTCCAATCAGAGGCAGCCAGTGTCAAAGCTCACCCCTTGAATCACACCTCTTGCTCACCCCTTGCCTGCTCCTGCCTGACACCGCCTGACAATACAGAGTCTAAAGAGAAGCTAGAGAAAAAATTACAACTATGCCGGAATCAGTGGAGCAGCTATTAATTGATTTAAAAAGTTGGAATTGTTAGAGGTGGTGAAAGGTCCTTTTTAAGTGAAGGTCAAATGTCTTTCTCTTAGTACATATCCTAGGAGGTCCTAGCAGGATGACCCACAAGTGAGGTTATGGGTAAGGCGTAAGGTGAGGTGGCTGTTTATCTTTCCCTATCCTTGTGTATGGAACTTTATATCTAAATGGGAGGATATTTAGAAGTGTAATATTTACATATCATATGGAACTCATACTAAATACAATAGTTAATGGAGTATACATTAATTTAAACTACAGGAATTAAATGGACTTTATGTTTAGTAAAGCAAATATTTGTAGATCTCCATCACACAATCTGATCAGCAGAGTAAATTGCAATATATCCCTTATCAAAATAAAGCAAAGTAAATCATCTCTATGTAATTGTAACTTAAATGCCCTTGTATTACTTTATTTACATTGAGCAAATAGTATAAATTCTTAAATCTATCTAATGCTTTTTAAGAGACGCTTTTACCAAACTAAAAATTAATGTCAATCTTGATATGTTCCAAAGCAAATCCTATCATAGTGTTATCTTGTAAAATAAAATTGTAAGGGAATTGCCAGTTGAGCAATTGAGCAAATAGTATAAATTCTTAAATCTATCTAATGTTTTTTAAGAGACGCTTTTACCAAACTAAAAGTTAATGTCAATCTTGATATGTTCCAAAGCAAATCCTATCATAGTGTTATCTTGTAAAATAAAATTGTAAGGGAATTGCCAGTTGAGCAATTCTCCAGTGCTGCTGCAGAAAAGAGAAGAAGGGAATAACAGAGACAGTGAGCCCTAGACTAGACCCAGCCCCTGTCCCTGTCTACTTGCCTGACTGTCCTAGATGACAGCCGACAACTTGGAGCCGATTCCTTCTCTAAATAAGTGACAACACAGAACAAGACAAGACAAACAACACAGAAGAGGAGTCAGCAAAACAAGGGTCAAAAGCCAGAGAGACAAAGCAGTACAAAATTGTAATCCAAAAGAGTAGTCAAGGGAAGCCAAAGGTAAAATGTAAGTAATACAATAGCAAGGACAAGGTCACAGGACAGAGTCACAATAGCCAGCGACCATGTGTGAGCTGATGACCTGTTTATAGCAAGCCCAGGACCTGCCCCAGACTTTATTGGTAGACAGGCTGTCAATCACACAGGAAAGACTAAGATTAACTACCTGAGGAGCAGAAAGAAACAAGGTGCAGGAGACGGGTGTGGCTGAAATTCAATTACATAGTAGTAGTACTAGGACAGTGTTCAGACTGAGCAACAAAAACCTTAAGCAAGGAATCAAGCTGAACACGCAATGAATTCCGCTTTTTCTCTCTGAACAGGCCACTTGTGGAGACCCTATTGTCCTCTACAAGTCTACAGTAAGCTGGCTGTAACAATGTACTGTCATCTGTATTGCATAATGACAATATGATAACTGAGCAATGACATAGGTGTTTTAACAGAGAACACTATCTGGGACCACAGTTAATAGGAAATATTTACTAAACAATATATCAAAAATGTAAAACAATTTCCTCCACAAGTAAAAAAAAAACATGGCAAGCACTAAATCTATAAAATATATAATAGCTGATAAAGATTTTCCAGGTTTAGAAAAATATGAATGTTTTCTCCCAAAACCATCTCCCACCTGTGTAGAGGTTGTGTGTGGTATTGCACTTCTGCCCTATTTATTACAATGGAGTTGAGCTGTACACAACCTGTACAGAGGTCACTGTTTGTGAAAGAAAGCAGCTATGTTTTTCTATTCATGGGAAACCCCTTTAAGCCATAACTTCTATATACAGTTAGTGTAATACATAAAATAGAGTGGGCTACACAGCAAAATTCAAAATGGGTCCCCATTACCATTTTGACAATAAAGGGGTTTGCAGGATTAGAAGTGAAAGACCTCAGATCCATTTGTCACACGGCAACACTGCAGCTCATTGCCCTTAAAATTAATGGGATTTAGCCACAGCTTGTTTATGTGACCTATGGACATAACGTCACTTTTTGAAAAGAAATCAGCCATGTTTTCTAATCCTACTCAACCCATTAAATGAATTTTCCTGTTTCAGGAAAATGTCTCCACTCCCCTCCACTTCCTGATTTTCAGCTCAGTACACCAGCATGTGCTTATTGTAATCTGCACAATTATCTCTGGATTTACTTACATAAATAACAGGCGCGCTGATCAAGAAATTTTTCTAGCAGTTATCAGGGCTCAGCAACTGAAAGCAATATGCAGAGAGTGGGAGAGAGAGAAAGAGAGAGAGAGTGAGTAGAGAATACAAATGGCTAGCTGAGTTGACTGAATAGGGTCATCAGCCAGTCCAGATAAATGTCTTGTAACCTAAGCAACCAGCTGTAAACACTGAGGAGACATGTTTAGCAGAATCTGGCAAAGGAAGCAAGATAAAGCAATGTATTGAATAAAACACTTCACTTAGCTTAAGCTACAAGTCTGAATATAATCCTGGAGATGGCAATGCCCCTTTAAGAACACAAGTTCCTTGTGTCTTTTAACCCTATATATTCTTTCCATTACCAATAGATCTATTAATTTTACCACTGGGGAGAAGGAAATCGTTCACAAGTTCTTGGCACTAACAACAAAGTCTATGGATCAGCCAGGGATAGACCCATTTCCATGGTCTGCCTACAGCACTACCTTTTAATGCCACAGCTACACTGTGACTTTTTGTACTACTACTGTTCGAAGTTAAATATTTGGTGGCATCTGCAGTCCAGATGAATGCATTGAGTTGTCTGCAATTCTGTGCTCAATAGTTCAAATCAATTAATTACATTACAAAAAGTTACAGTGCATCCCTGGAAACCAAACAGAGAGAAAGAGCAGTACACCATCAATTACAATATACATCTTTCACAGAGTTACGATTTCTCTTCAACAATTTCCATATGTTTACAAATATTCTTTTACATGTGCTGTGCTTTGCAAACATTTTATACAAGTTGTATTGACAATGTGGACACTGATAGAATCACTGACAAGTGGAGAAGAGGTGTCAACAACAAACTAAAGGGGATCTAAGGGATATATACACACTAGAATGCTGGAAGCCCTTGAAGTCCATGATCCAGAGAATAATCTATTTCTGAATCATCACTAGTTATCACAAGCATCTACTATAAATGGACCAAGTCCTACTGGGGGAACTGAGAAATGGAAACTGATTGTTTGCAACTTGTTTCTGTCACTTAAGATTTTGCACTATTGTATATACTATTGTTGTAACTGTGACTTTAAGTGGAACCCTTCACCGGGTTGGACTCGGAAATAGGACATGCTAATAAGGATGAGAAGACAGGCTGCTATATTTTACGCAGGTAGTGCTTAATTCATGGTTAAGTGCACACTCAGCTCCCTAGTAGCAAATATAGATTTTACTGTCATTGTTGTGGTGAAAATGATAATAAATATGGCAGTGGTGGCCCCGCCCCTTGCTCTCACCAGTCCAATCCATTGGATGGTAGCAGCACAATGCTCAATGAAAAACTGCAATCCATGTTAGGCTGAGGTCCTGTCAACTAAAAGTTAGCCCTAGTGTTGTTCTGCAGTCAGGAGACAGGATATACAGTCATATGAAAAAGTTTGGGCACCCCTATTAATCTTAATCATTTTTAGTTCTAAATATTTGGGTGTTTGCAACAGCCATTTCAATTTGATATATCTAATAACTGATGGACACAGTAATATTTCAGGATTGAAATGAGGTTTATTGTACTAACAGAAAATGTGCAATATGCATTAAACCAAAATTTGACCGGTGCAAAAGTATGGGCACCTCAACAGAAAAGTGACATTAATATTTAGTAGATCCTCCTTTTGCAAAAATAACAGCCTCTAGTCGCTTCCTGTAGCTTTTAATCAGATCCTGGATCCTGGATGAAGGTATTTTTGACCATTCCTCTTTACAAAACAATTCCAGTTCAGTTAAGTTTGATGGTCGCCGAGCATGGACAGCCCGCTTCAAATTATCCCACAGATGTTCAATGATATTCAGGTCTGGGGACTGGGATGGCCATTCCAGAACATTGTAATTGTTCCTCTGCATGAATGCCTGAGTAGATTTGGAGCTGTGTTTTGGATCATTGTCTTGCTGAAATATCCATCCCCGGCGTAACTTCAAATTCGTCACTGATTCTTGTACATTATTCTCAAGAATCTGCTGATACTGAGTTGAATCCATGCGACCCTCAACTTTAACAAGATTCCCGGTGCCGGCATTGGCCACACAGCCCCAAAGCATGATGGAACCTCCACCAAATTTTACAGTGGGTAGCAAGTGTTTTTCTTGGAATGCTGTGTTTTTTTGACGCCATGCATAACGCCTTTTTGTATGACCAAACAACTCAATCTTTGTTTCATCAGTCCACAGGACCTTCTTCCAGAATGAAGCTGGCTTGTCCAAATGTGCTTTTGCATACCTCAGGAGACTCTGTTTGTGGCGTGCTTTCAGAAACGGCTTCTTTCGCATCACTCTCCCATACAGCTTCTCCTTGTGCAAAGTGTGCTGTATTGTTGACCGATGCACAGTGACACCATCTGCAGCAAGATGATGCTGCAGCTCTTTGGAGGTGGTCTGTGGATTGTCCTTGACTGTTCTCACCATTCTTCTTCTCTGCCTTTCTGATATTTTTCTTGGCCTGCCACTTCTGGGCTTAAAAAGAACTGTCCCTGTGGTCTTCCATTTCCTTACTATGTTCCTCACAGTGGAAACTGACAGGTTTAATCTCTGAGACAACTTTTTGTAGCCTTCCCCTGAACAACTATGTTGAACAATCTTTGTTTTCAGATCATTTGAGAGTTGTTTTGAGGAGCCCATGATGCCACTCTTCAGAGGAGATTCAAATAGGAGAACAACTTGCAATTGGCCACCTTAAATACCTTTTCTCATGATTGGATACACCTGGCTATGAAGTTCAAAGCTCAGTGAGGTTACAAAACCAATTTTGTGCTTCAGTAAGTCAGTAAAAAGTAGTTAGGAGTATTCAAATCAATAAAATGATAAGGGTACCCAAATTTTTGCACCGGTCAAATTTTGGTTTAATGCATATTGCACATTTTCTGTTAGTACAATAAACCTAATTTCAATCCTGAAATATTACTGTGTCCATCAGTTATTAGATATATCAAATTGAAATGGCTGTTGCAAACACCCAAATATTTAGAACTAAAAATGATTAAGATTAATAGGGGTGCCCAAACTTTTTCATATGACTGTATATCTGCTTAATTTATGAATTTGTGTGTCCATAAGCAGACATTTCTTGAACCAGAGAGACTTAGTGCAAACTTTTGGGAGGAAGACTTTCCTTGCAAGAGAGATACTAACTGACTCAAGGAGATATCTGCTTCCATTACCTGCAAAACATTCTTGTTGTTTTTTTTTTTCCTACCTGTAAACTGTGAGTTATTGCTTCTTACTATACGGTGTCTTTATCCTGTTTTCACCATCAAGGACACTCCAACCACCATCAGGCTCAAGGAGGTTTACTATAGACTTGCCCTGTGGGATACTACAACCACCATTTTCTACACTGTAGACCTCTTCTTTACAGCACCATTCCTTGGGGAGTGCTAGAGGGTCTGGTAGAAATCATTGTTACCATGACAGCTACTACAACTCCCAAACTCCTGGCCTCTGTTTACTGGGTTGCTGTATATGAAGAAAAGACTACATCAATGTGCAATATTATGCAAATAAATGAGAAAAACACATTCATATGAAAAAAATCAACAAAATATATTATGAAGGTCACGCTGAGGATTTGTAACTATCAGAATTCTTCCCATGTGATGGATTTGTGGCAGATTTTTGCAGTGCAATGGATAAAATTTGTGCCAAAGTCTACACGTTACACAAAATTTGCAACGTTTGAATTTAGCCTCAAGTTAATCACTGAATCCAAATCATAATATACATGTATTCTAGTACCGTAAAAATATATTTAAATCACTCTTAAGATATATCAGGAACAATTATAGGAGTGTGGATACGTGTTCTAGTAAGATGTGTAGGTGTAAGATTGCTATAAAGATTAATGTAATCAACTGCGCCAAAAATGCAAACACATAACCTTGTGAAAGTAAAGATTTATAGATAACAACTAGGATAAAACAAAATACTCTAACAATAATGGCACTAAAAGTCTTTGTTTATCATAAGTACAACACAAAATCATGTAGATAAAATCCCAGTGTTCTTTTCCACTAGGATGTTGGTACAGTTGGCACAGTCAAACGGTGCAATTTGTGACCTTTGAACCATACACCATATAAAAAGAAGCAGAGCTTTCCATTCCACTATCCTCTGCTATTGCATGTGGAGCTTGAGACAGAGTCACCAGCAAAATGAAAATCGCTGTTGTTTTTATTCTAGCTGCTCTGTGCGGCTTGCAGGGTGAGTTAAAATATATAAAATACAATTGTTTAAAAATATAATTGCAGTATATAAAATTTTATTCAATCATATTTTAGCCATTGTATTTAATATATTCAGGTGCAAAAACAGCAATTCTCTAATACAAGTTGTGAGAGCTCTATATTTAGTTCTCAATTTATAAATGTGTTGGAAATAAACTAAACAGTCCTTCTTGGGAAACCAAGATCCCCAAAATTGCACTCTGAATCTACAGCAACAGGGAACCCTTTAAATACACTTTTTAAGCTAAAGCCCCATGTAGCAGGCCACAGCGAAAAAGCGATGAAGGAAAAACAGTGGAAGAAACACATCACGCTTTTTCCAGCAGCCCTTATCACAGAAAGTCCACAGAGTTTTCCTCTCTGGACTTTCAGCTTTAATTATACCTATAAGGGAAACTGCCAGTGTTTCCATAGATATAATTGATATGCTGCGATTTCCAAATCCTCAACGGCTTTGGAAATCGCAGCATGTCTCCTGCATTTATTTTTCCGCAATGTGTGAATGGGATTCATATTGCAGGGACTTTAAAATGCAGCAGATTTTGCTGTGGCGTTTATGCTACGTGGGGCCCCGGCCTTAAAGCTTTTAGGATCAGTGACATATATAGAATAATGGGCGTGGCGAAGACTAAAAAGGTCCCAGGAAAGAAGGACTCTTATTTGTTTTACTATACATGCCTATTTCTATGATTCTTGGGCCAGTTTCTAAAGATGGGGGTCTTAAAGGCCCTCTATCAGATACATTGTCTATCTTCAAGGCATATAAACCATTGTGTCATATACTAAGGTTTCATCATGTTTCTTAGAAGAAAGAATATTGTTGTTTAAGAAACTTATATTCTGATATATTTTGCTTATGCTTTAATTTTTTTTTTTGTTTTCACTTTTTTCTTTATTTTTGTACAGATGCTGCATCCGTCACACAACCAAACTGCCTTGAACAGCTTTTCCAGGTAAGTCAATAATAAAATTTCATATTAAGTATGCCAGAGCTTCTAATTTTGATTTTTTTATGTAATATACTGTGATTATAATATGAGATCAAATAAAGATTTTCATCTATATAAAATTACTAGTAATTAGTGTTATATCAATTAATGGCATAGTTTAACATTAAAAGTAGCATTTTACCTCTTATTGTGTTAGTATTTGCTATGTTTGTACATTTTATGCATTTTGTGCCGATTCTTTGGCTGTATGTTGTTTTTAAAAACCCAATAAAATATTAATTACAAAAAAAGTAGCATTTTACACTGTACTATTATCCACCACACAGACAATGGCATAATTCTGTAGGATCCATGTGAACATCAATTTTGCGTTACTTTGATGTTTACTTCTGCCCCATTTGTTTGTTCAATAAACCAATGCAGGTAATTTCTAACCCTTATTCATAATAACCCTGGATGATTCCTGACTCCTGTAAAGGATATAAGATCACATGTAACAAAAAAGAAAAAATAGCAAACATGTTGAGGTTTGGAGTAAAGGATGAAGTGAATGTGTAGATAATTTTTCTGCCCCACTCCTTGAACAAGCATGCCCTCAGAATTCCTGATTCCAATAGCTGCTGACATGATATACATGCAACCTATAACCATTGAAAATATATGGCTACTTTAAGACTACCACCTGGATTTTGATGATAAAATGGTAATCTGTCTTTTGGAATGATTTGTATTGTATAATAAATTTTTCATGCAATAAATATATATATTAATGCCATACTGTTTTGTCAGGATGATGCCCCAGTCCTTCTCCAGGATCTGGCTACTCTCCTATGCAAATACAAGATTGCACAGGTAAAATAAAATAAATATCAATAAGGATAGTTTTACTAATTTACTATTCTTTTTCACTATGACATTATAACTGTATGTCTTCTACTATTGTGGAAATCACATAATAAATATTCCTTTATCTGTCAAACTTCTTAATGTAATGTATTATATATATATATATATATATATATATATATATATATATATATAGTATATATGTTCTTTTATGATCTTCACATGAGTTCACTTGCTATGTTTAGAGGAAGCTTTGAGAAAACCAACAGTAAAACATAAAGCAAGGACTCTTAGAAATCAAGAATTTAGAAACTACCATTTATTGCCAATAGACAAACAATTCTGTAGCACTCAAAGCAACAAAAAATAATAAAAGGCTGCCGACAAATGTGTAGTGATCCATAGTCCAGTTCAAATACCAGTAAGGAGAAGTCGCAGCAGTCACTACAATGTTCAGTGATGTCATTTTTATACATATTGTACATGTAACTGAATTTTATTATAGTTTTGTATCCTAATTAACTAATTTGCATATGTAATGAATCACAGGGTCTATATATACAGGCACATGACATATCACTATGCTTGAAAAAAGTTCCACAATGTGGACTGAATGGTTGCATCACATGAGCTAAAGAAGACAACAAATTGTTTCACTATTTGGACCGCTGTGACTTCTTCTTTGGCATAGACTAAACAATGTATTTTTAAGGATAACTATGAGAAGTATACCTTATTTATGTGGCCCTGAGGCCCTCACAACAACTGTTCAACTTAAATAAGAAATTCTACTTATTTTGCTACATGACCTGCCAATAACTATTAAACGTATCATGCTTTCCTTATATTAATATTAATCTTACTATTCTCTAGGCCAGTAACAATGCAGCCCTGTTTGAAGCTTTCCTACAGGAAGTGAATGTACTTCTGGTAAGATTTATTATTCATTATTATATGTATTTGTTATATTATGGCAGTCATACATCAACCATGCATAACAATCAACAATTGTGTGGCTTGACCACATTCTACAAAATATTTGATAAAATGTAGTCAGTTTTTAGCTAAATGATTGGACAATAAAGAAGATTTCATTCCAAATGTAAAACTAGGCTTATAGCAGTAAATCACAAGTAACAGCAGTTATTAAAGCTTGTTACTTTTGCAATGAGTAGAAAACAATTCATACATTGCACATGGAAATTTGGTATCACGGCACACTTATGTAATCATAATTGTTGTGCATAACTGTTGTAGTAAAATAATCTGTAGACTGGGAACACATAATGTGAACATGATTCAGGATTTTCATCAAATAAATTCTGCAGTGTGTTCCACTGAAAGCCATCATGGCAAGAAACACCTAAAATTGGATGGTTTTGGCTTTGCCTCACCTAAATCCAGCAATTCAGATCACTTTGCTCAGTGGATTAGCTGGAGGAGAATTTGTGGCAACTAACTTGCTACGATTACTGCCCTTGTGGCCTCTAACCTAATCTCCAGGCTTCTGAAAATATTGCCAATGAGTGGAGGATATGAGCAGGCCAGGGCCCCACGTGGCGTAAACTCCACGGTTTGGCTGCAGTGGAAACTCCACGGAAAAAACATGGCGTTTTACAGACACTGCAAAGTGGATGGGATTCTAGCGAGTCCCATCCACACCTTGTGAAAAAATACACACTGCGATTTCCAAAACTGTTACTATGTGGAGTGTTAGTCTTACCATGTTTTTCTAAATCCAGAACAACCCCTTAAAAATCTACTGCTATTCAATCTCATCGTGATAATGCTTTAGAAATGTTCTCACTAATAGATAAAGTAAATAGACAAGTCAGTACACAAGATTGTTATTCCCCACTTACTAACTGGCACATCTATATGGAGAACAGCAATGCATATCATATATTACTAGCAGAAGGACCCGCTTTGCACGGGTATATTTAATTTTTTGTTTGTGTAGTGGTCCCATAGGAATTGGCCAGTTTTGCACTTGACATCCAGTATGGTAGTCCAGTATAGGTAGAGTCTATTTATGGCTGTGTTGTTATGGAAACCTGGTAAATTAAATGTGAACTTATATTTTCTGATATACGTGATATGACTGAATATTTAAGGACCTGCGAACTGCTATTGACTAATACAGGTCATAAATAGCTTGGTTGCTATGGAAACCTGGTGTAAAGCTGTGTGCCTGTGGAGACTAAGCACCTGCGAGCTTCTATTGGCTGATAAGGGACATGTGACTGTGTGTATGGCAGTCAGAATATGAGTGAAAGACTTGCAGGCTTGTATTGGCTAATGCAGGTCATTTTTTGGTAATACTGCATCTCAGGAACGGTATGTCCTAGAGAGCTGAAACCCAGTCTAAAATCTTCCTGGACAACTGATGTACCCGTGTGCCAAATTTGGTGAGGATCGGTCCAGTCATTTGGTCGCGCATAGAACAGACAGACAGTCAAACTCATTTTTATATATATAAAAGATATATTATATATTGCTATTAATGCATTATACTAACGAGATACTAATGAACCTTTTTACTTTTCAGGGCAAAGTTGGCTGCACCATTGATAACATTCTTGGCACACATGTGGTAATGACCTCAAATATTTAACTAAAAATAATGACAATAGCATATGAAATAGAAATATATAAATAGCATACATTTAAATATTAGAGGGAATTTATTAAGACTGGCACTTTTTATGTCAGTTTTATTTCATTCCCTGACAGGTACATGACGCATAAGCTCCGGCTTCTTAATAATTCTTGCCCATATAGGTGCACCTCATCTCAAATCTATACCAGTCATAGATTTTACGGTAGAGTTATAGTAAATCTGAGGGACCGGGCTGCCTAGCAAACCCCTGCTTCACCCACTGTTATAAAAGTGGCGAGAAGGGTGCAGGGTGCAGGAGTTAAGATGTGCCTTTGTATGCCAAAAATGCATCAAGTCAAAGCACATTTTTGGCCACTTTCTAGACGCAGGCCAGGTAGTAAATGCTATTGATTCTGTAGGTGACATTTTGTTTACTTAAGTGCGTTTTTTAAATTGTTATAAGAACAAAGCTAGCTAGGGGTAAACAAAGAGGAAAGGGATCCCCTCTACCAAACCTGCCCATCACAGCAAAGGAAGTGTTTGAATCCTACTTTCAGTATATTTCCTATCTCTTGTAAGAAAGAAGGGAAGTATCACAGCCACAACTATCCTCCCTATAGATCTATTGTTACAAATTTTGTAGGTGAAACCAATGTAGGGCTTCACCACCTATTCTGCCTCAATAACTTGGCTGCAAGTGTATGGTTGTGAGAGTGCCCTGTAGTCTCTATATTAAACCAATACTTACACCAGAAACATATTGTCAGATAGTGTTCAACTCAACTGAGGAGGCGTAGATAAGATTCCAGATGCTTTAATCCAGGTAAATCTTGTAAAACATCATATGACAGCAGTAGTAGTAGCAACAGTAACAACCGTAGGTGAAAAATGATGATGTATTTCCAGGAGCTGAGCAGACATGTTACAACAAAAACAAGTGAACAAGAGCAGAGAGGGAGGGGAGGAGCTACAGCATCACAGCTAGGGGTACAGAGATAGAGGAAGGACACACATCACAGGCAAACACAGTATCACAGATACATGTCAGTGAATTAAACCAAGTCCTGGGACATGACATGAAAATAAAATGCTTATGTAGGATGACAAATACTGATATTCACTCATTTACATTCTTTACAACTTATGTTACAGACTGTCACACTTCAGAATGCTGAGCAGATTGGAGATCAAGTTGCCCAAACTCTGTTTTCATTTGTGGTAAGAAATGTGCTATTTTATGAAAAATTGACTTGGTCTCTACACATAGAACTGTAATATTTTATTGAAATAGAAAATGAGTAATGTAGTAAACCAAGTGCAATATATGAACTTCAGAAATGGATATGTGTAGCACAAAATAAATAACTTGGTCATTTTTGGGTTTTTAAGTTTATGTGCTTTTGAAAGCAAACACAGGACTTTATTTATATGCATTTTTTTTTTTAAATAATCTTGAAAAAAAGGAAACCTGATCGTTTTTTACATTATCACCCTGCTACTAAAGTGCTCTACAATATTTTTTTGTATTTTGTATTCATTGTGCATACCATAATGTCATAGTAGATTTTTGAGGAATATTTTGTTGTTGTTGTTGCCGATTTCCCCAGTAACTGGGGCTGATACATTGGTCACAGGAGGGATACAGCCTCCTAGCATTTGCTGCTGGTATGGGTTCTCTAAGACCCAGCAGTTCCTGCAGTCCCCCAGCACCTGGCAATCACATAACTGCCAGGATGAGAGGATAGCTGTATACATTGCACTCACTATGTTTTTAGTTTAAGGTTAATTGCAACGAAAAAAAAATACCGAAAACACATTGCATTTTTTCAGCAGTGTTTTTGGCTGAGGTCCCATGTTGCGTGAAACGCAGCTTTTTTTGTTGCAGATTTTGCTGCGTTTTTTGAGCCAAAGCTAGGAGTAGCTTGAGCAGAAGGTAGAAGTATAAGAGCTTCCTATATATTTCCCATTCCTTTTGTAGCCATTCTTGGCTTTGGCTCAAAAAAACGCAGCAAACTCTGCAACAAAAAAAAGCTGTGTTTCCGCCATAGCCTTTCATTGCATTTTTCTCTTTCCTTAGTAAATCTATCGGAAAAATGCTCACATTTCTGCATTTTTGAAAACAAAGCTTTTCCGCAGCGCTTTTTTCCAGAAATGTGTGGATGAGACTAACCAGAATCTCATTCACTTTTCTGATATTGTAAAACGCAGCGTTTTCTTCCACTCAGTTTCAACAGCAGGCAAACATGATGTATTTCCGCAACTTGGACCTTAGCATTCAAGTTTCCAGCAGTTACTGTACATAACACTTTTATATGCTATATACAGGTCACCAAACTGTGCATAAATATATATATTGTTATGTTGTGGCCAAATAAGATTTTATTTTTAATTCCATTTCAATTCATTATTTCTTTACACTAAATTAGGATGGCATCATTGCAAAAGTGACAAAGATTCTGGTGAGTAAAACATAGGCCTATCTGTGTTTTTGCTTACTTTTTGCTATAACAACATTGTAGAGTAGATAAAAAAGTTGACCCAGGCCTTACACTTATTGGTTATGAGTCCCCATAGAAATTAATTTCATTATACAAACTTGTTTTATCTTATCATCACACATTCATATTGGCTCCTAGATCTAGGTAAATACAATGTAACAAATAGTCTTAAAATAGTTGTTCAGAGTAAGGCATGGACTGTGTCTGGCATTGTAACCTATGCCTTAAAGTGAATGAGGTTGACCTGCAACACCACACAAAGCCCATTGACAGAAGAGTTTTTGTTTCTTTGAAAAATCTGTTTTATTTTAAATCACGTACAAGGCCTTTAAACTGATAGTTTATAGTAACAAAAACTAACTAGTAATAATAACATTAATTATATTCTATACAGATATACATTTATGTCGGTCTTCTTTCATAAATCTGTAAAGTCATAATCTGTAACAATTATTATACTTTGTTTAGGCTGACATTCCTTTCTTGGGTCAATTTTTGGTAAGTTTAGAAATTTGAAAGTCTGCTTTCATACAATTCAGCATTTTTAGTTTACAACTATAAATTATATGTATATATATATATTTACTGGCTGGACCAGTTTTAGGGAAACGTCTAATAATAGGTCCATTAGTTAAAATGTAACATTGTAAAATCCAATAATTTACATTTAAAGTATATGTTTACCTTAACATTTTTATTGTCCCAATACATCTAAAATGAAAGATTGAAAGTGTTCATATAGTTTTGTTTGTTTTTTTACAGTTCCTATGCTAACTATGTATCTCCATTGTAACCGATAGCAAACAAATTATGTGTAATATAACCCTGCAGTACTGCATTCCCATACTTTCATTTGTTCTCCAGTTTGTGCTAACATACTGTATGTGAAGTAAGTTAGCCAGAAAGAGAGGACAGATTAAAGGAAATATGACTGCAGGATTAGACTACACATAGCTTGTTTGTAGTTTGTTGCCATGAAGAGACAGTCTACACGGGAGCAGTAGAAACAAAATAGTAGGTCATTTTTAATGAAGATCTATTTCAAAGTTGCTTTATTTTTAGTTGTAGATGTATTGGAACACTAAAAAAATATTGTTACGAGGATGTACCAAAATAGATTTCAAATAAAGATAAAAATTTGTAATGATCAAAAACAGTTGATCCAAGAATTATTTGTTTAACCCATTCCATTATCAATGAAATATCACCAAATGTTTCAAATGCTCTTTTTTCATTATATAGGGCAGGGGTCCCCAACCACCGGTACGTGGGCCGGGACCAGGCCTGGGCCATTGGGGGTCTTCTGTCGATCCGTGGGGCGGTGGGCTGGCAGGCTGGTCTTGGTAAAGGTGGCGCTGGACCTCGGTGTACTGCGCTGTAGACCAGGTCCCCGCCATTAGCTATGCTAGGAGCCACAACACTGTGGCCAGATCGCCAACCTGTCTCGTCTGAAGCGCTGTTTACTGTATAACCCCGCCCCCATATGACCAAAGCCACACCCCTAAACTACCTGCCCCACCCCATTCTGCCGGGCTGCGGAGATCGCTGATATAGGGCATTGAGCTAATAAAAGTCCCTTTGTTTAGTTTGGTTTTTTATATTGGAGTATCTGGAGTTAGATAGATAGACATAAGAAAAAAAAAAGTCAGCACTCCAATTATATTTGAGACCTCATCAAGCCTGATGAAGGGTCAAGTACAGGGGCTGAAACGTCTCTTGAATCAGGGTGAATAAAGTACTACCCTTTTTTCACTATAATTGGTGTGCTGCCTATTTTTATCACTTTTTTACTTTGATAGACACTTTCCTGGTATCCTGAGAGAGTCATGCACTTGATACTGTGCAGATTCCTTTCCTTAGACAGATAGACAAGATAGATAAGATAAGATAAGAAAAGATAAGATAATCCTTTAATAGTCCCACCATGGGGAAATTCAGTTTGTTACAGCAGCATAGATAATACAAACACACACACAAAAAAGATAGATAGATAGATAGATAGATAGATAGATAGATAGATAGATAGGATATTCAATAGCTCTCCAAATACTATTACATACAATCACCAAGTTTTTAAAGTTCATTGGTTTGTATACTTGGTTTCCTATATTAACGTTGATTTTTTTTATCACTCTCTTAGGATGACAAGAACCTTATTACTGACATCAAAGATGTCTCATGTGGAGTAATGGTAAGTTAACTTCTTGGTCGTCTTAAGAACAAACTATTTATTCATGCTACTTTCAGTGTTTCTCAGTGCTAGCAAATATTGATGTCTTAGGTATTGCTTAACCCGAATCTAAGAAAAAGACTTAGTTTAATCAAAGTTCAATAAACATTGAAGCACTAAGAGCTGAGTATACTTCATAACACTATACAAAGATCAAAAGCACAAACATATTGAATATCAAAATACTGCCAATTTTCATAAAACTATACCAGTGTACACATATACTGTACTGCTGAGTCCCTGCTGAGCCACAATAATCCCATTCAGATTTTCTAAAAAGGTCATCCTAAATGTTTGCCCTGTTGAATTTGTAAAAAGGTTGTATGTACTTAGAAAAAAGTGTTTTCTTTTCTAGAAAGGTGCCATTCTTAGTCATAGGCTGTGTTTTTTAGCTCTATTTTGAATGAAGCTCAGCTGCAGAACCAGGCATAGCACCTTGACAAAAAAAGCAGACTATTTTCTGAAGTCCTGGAAAACCCTAAAGTCATAGGAGTGGTAATTGTGAGATAACATATACATTACATATGCAGGTGATGATGCAAAGGAATAGTTTTAGTCATTGTTTTGTTCAGCTCTGTGATGCAGTACAGAAACATTTTGTAGATCCTCACCAAGATATCAACCAAATAGCCACGGTGCAAGGCGGGGGAAGAATTAGGGGACTGGCCTGGCAGGCTTTGCATGGGGAAATGTATCTTTTATTGAATTTTGTATATTGTTTTTATGGTTTTATCTGGACTTTTGTATTTTGCGGCAGACAGCACTTAAATTTCTTTTGGAGAGCAATAGTTTTATCCATGCTATAATTCAATGTTATTTCTTTATGTCTGTATTTACAGGAAGTAGTCATGGCTGAATTGGACAAAGTACTGGAAGAACATATATTTTTTTACTTGTTATACCAGAACCGGACATAAAGCAAAGAGCCAGGGCACAAGATCGGCAAAAATGTGAGCTCAGTGGAAGACAAGCTGAAAGCAAACATACAGAGGCAACAGACAGTAATTGTTTAGATTTCTGTAGTCACATATTGCCAGTCTAGTTATATTACTATTAATACTAAGTTAACATAAAAAAACACTTATCTAGGGAAAGTTTCACGTCTCAACATGCAAAAAGCCTTTGGTTTAGTGTTAAACATGCGATGTGATAATTCAACCATTTTCCCTTTAGTAATTAATGTATAGTAAAATATATATCTGTCTTATCTTATTATTGGTTGGTTATGACCTATTCAGGACTTGTGTTAACCATTCAATGTACTAGATACTGAAAAGTTAAAATTTCAACCACCATGCTGGACTATAAATATGATACAAAGACATATTTGTCATTAGACTGATCTGTTTGTTGCAAAACATTTTTGTACAGAAAGTCATTTCAAACATTGAGCAAATCTGGAGAAAAGACCATAAGCCCCAAGTTTGCTTGACTGCATCAGATCAGTTATTCTGTAAGATATTGTCTTTATCAACATTTAGGGCTATTCACACAACGGAATAATAGACGGGTGGACGATTTAACAAGTCCATTTGAGAACACATTGTATCAATGTGTTTATTCACGTCGTTTGACAGTCGTCACGGCAGACATAGATAAATATGTCTTTCTGTCGGGATAACCCCCCCCCCCCCCGCTACTCTTATCTGTCTGTTATTATTATTAATAAAGTCATGTGAATAGACCCAATGAAAGTCATGGGTACTATAACAACCATGTGATGGCCATTTCAAACAACGGCCGCATATGGCCATTATTCACTGCAATGTTTTACAACTACTAATCCAGGCAAACAAGGTATTAGTAATGTATTGTGAATTATATCTTCGTATTAATAGGAATTCATACTGAAAACATTTCTTTATTTTTACAGGAAGAGTCATAATGAAATAATGAGGAAACCATTACAGCTTCTTGACTTGTTCTTGATGCAAAGATGTATCTATACTATTCACTGACATCTCTCATATTCTTTTATTGATGTTTAATCCACAATACAATTGGTTTTAAGCAAAAACCCTTGTGTCCTTTGTCTTTATTAACCTCTCTAATGATAGAGTTAAAGAATAGTGTCCATAGCATATACTGTATGTGTGTGTTTGTGTGTGTGTTTGTATATAGTAATGTGACAAATGGAAAGATGTTCGTAGTTTAATTCACCCCACTCTTCCTAGATTAAACATAGAAATAGACAAACAATAATTAACATAAACAAATTAGGTATCTCCGCATACAATACAAAGCATCAAACAATTCACAAAATGTTATTAATAAAAACACAATTTGCTCCTCAAAAAGAGCAGCAATTTACATGTAAATATAAAAAAGTTACAGGTGTCACAATATAGCGTTGGGAAGAAAGTTTAGAATTTTTCAAAGTTTAGAATTTTTGTAAAGGTGTTATAACAAACACAAACTATATATACTGGCATCGCCATGATCATACCGGCTCACAGAATATAGGTAATGTGTCATTTTTACTTCATGGTGAACACTGTAAAAATGAAGTTGCGAGAAAAATGTGCAATTGCATTTTGTTTCCAATTCCGCCCCATTCTGAATTTTTTTTCCAGCTTCCCAGTAGAGTATATGAAAAATTAAATGGTACCACTATGAAGTACCATTTGTGCTGCAAAAAATAAGCCCTTATATGACACTGTGAACAGAAAAATAAAAAAGTTATAGCTTTTGTAAAGTGGAGAGGGAAAAACAAAGCACAAAATCAGAAAATCGATGTGGCTTAAGGAGATAAAAAGTGTGTCCCAACAGCGATCATTGACATAAGAGCTATTACATGTTATTTCATCTGTGTTAGCATGTGTTCTAATGGAGAGTAATTTATCAGACCATGAAAGCATTGGAATAAAATATGTTGATTGTCCAGATTTGATAAATCTGATTCATTATTGTTATGATAAAAACAAGACAAACACCAACCATAAAACCGCAGTATCCGCTAGTGATACAACCTACTATATCATCTGACTATAGCTCATCATTTAACTATGCTAAAGCTGACAGACCACTACAGAATAACCTGTATATGCATTTCCTAAATAATATGAATTTTCTAAATAGTTAAAATACACTCTTTACTAGCTTCCAGGTTCATTAGAGGATGTCAGTGTGTCTGTGGACTCAAGAATACCGTCCTGGTCATGGGTTCACAGGACAGTCAGTGGCTTGC
This sequence comes from Leptodactylus fallax, assembly GCA_947044405.1. Lineage (NCBI taxonomy): Eukaryota > Metazoa > Chordata > Amphibia > Anura > Leptodactylidae > Leptodactylus > Leptodactylus fallax. The sequence goes on from CAMRHE010001114.1 coordinate 93,243, forward strand.
AGATCATGATCTGAATGATTCTATGAATGAATGGGGTATTTCTGAATTACTGTCAAACTTATTTATGCAGTTATTACACTATCTATATTATATAATGAGCCATTGATTTAGAGATTCCTTAGGCTAAAGTGACTTGCAAAATATCAGTAGAGATATAGCCGTATGATATTCAAAACCAGTCTATGAAAAGGGGCATGTAAAATAGAAAAATAATATTTCATTATATTGTATACAATACAACCTTAAAGTTTTGTTCTGGTTATATTCTGGTGCAGTGATTAATGAGTCAATATATCTTTATAGCAGTTAGAGCTCTGTTTTCTATAAAGAACTTTGTGGGTCTGTCCTTTAAGTCAGTCTCAGCTATTTTCTGAGCCCCTGTATAAGCAATGGAGAGATCCACACAAACTTCTCAAGATAGATGCGGGTCCCAGAGCACCTATTGGACATTTGTGGCATATCCCAAGGTCACCAGCTATGCAGAAGACACAAGCAAGATATATACTGTGTAATGGAATTGCCAGTTGAGCAATTCCCCAGTGCTTCTGCAGAACCCTGGGGAGGGCACAACAAGACAGTGAGCCCTAAAGCTGAACCCCCCCCCCACGTCCCTGGCTAACTGCCTGATCTGTCCTAGGTGACAGCCAGCAACTGGTCGACAGTCCCTCTTAATATAAGTGGCAACACAGAACGCAGACAGGACGAACAACGAAAAGGGAGGTCAGCTAGCAAAGGGGTCAGTAACAGACGAGCAATGCAGTACAAAATCACAATCCAAGAGAAAAGTCAAAGTCAAAGCCAGAGGTCAGGAATAGGAATTCAAGTAACAAAACAGCAAGGAGTAATAGCCAGTACGCAAAAAGCAAATAGCAAGCGCCAATGTGAATGTGAGCAAAGAAAAAATATGAAGGAAGAACCCTCCCCAGACTTGATAGGAGGATAGGCTGTCAATCACACAGGCAAGGCTGAGATTAATTATTGAGGAGCAGAGAGAAACAAAGGTGCAGAAGATGGGTGTGGTTGAAATTCAATTACAGAAAAGAGGTACTAGGACAGTGTTTTAGACTGAGCAACATGAACCCTACGCAAGGAATCAAACTGAACACTCCTCCCGCTGCAGCGTGCGTGCGGATGGTGGCGCAGAGATCCGAACAGGCAGAGACGTTACATACTGACATCCTAATTGGTGGAAGTGGTTAGAGGAGCTCATCTTTATAATGAGAGGTCATAGTTGTTTTTAGGAAGTTACATTCAATAAACATTATGTCTTATTTTAGCCAATATTTGGTGTCATGTGTGTTATTTATGGTATTATGACTTAAGTATATTACTATGGATACATACATACTATGGATACAGGATAATTTGAGCTTGTGCTATAATATATTACTGTAGAAAAATATTACTGTTTTAGCCTTACTCAAGGATGCTTAGTTAGACATAACTTTCATTTCTAAATATTAAAACAGAAAAAAATGACCAAAGGAGTCCAGTAGTGGATAACCGAACAAATCATTGGACTCACAAGTGCATAAAAGCCATAGATACAAAAAGCCTCTGCAAATAACAACATAATGCTGTAGGAGAAATCAAAATGAATAACAATATCTTACAATAGCAATATCCTACCAATCCAATATTATCCATAATTAGTTGCAGAGGACTAACAAGTCCCTTGGGGAATGCAGACAGGTTCAGCAAACATGCCTATGCAAGAGATACAACAAAGGCAAAACAAAATTTCAAATCCTAAAGGAGCTATCATGGTTGGAGCAATAAAGTGGTTATCTGGGGAGTTCTAATGGGCTTATCTGGTCTGGGATCATTGATTATGGACACAGGGGTTTCTCTTGGCTCCCTCCTTCCCCAGATCTCATCTGTGGGGGACGGAGAGCTGCTCGGATCACGGGGTCCATCACCAGCGATTCATGGACCAGGTAAGTCAATCACAACTCAGTATTTTTGCAGAGCAGGATAGAGTGTACAAGATGTTTCCAAACAAGGAAAGAAAATTATATAAAACTTCACCTTTAATAAATAAATAAATAAAAAAGACAAAGAACAGACGAAGACAAACAAATCAACTGTGTCTGAGTCTGGGGTAAGAAAAAGATGGTTCAAAAATAAGTAAATAGTATCCTGCCCCGTCAGATTGACTGATCTATATATGGCATTGTTTAGCCAAAACTAACATATGATCCCTTAATAGTTTTGATGTGTGTGCTGTGTTACTTATAATAGGTGCAAGATCCCTCCAATAGCACCCAGGATGTGCACACTTTTCTGGAGTATATAAATATCATGAGCCAAGTTCATGCCTTTAACAACCTAAAACTGGGCATCGTATGTATAGCTCTGTGTCTTAGCTGATGAGTCACCTTGATTTTCAGGTAAACACAAGTAATCCTCCAAACAAATTGACAGGTAGCGTTTGATATTCTATATGCTCCCTCATTAGACATTCAGGGCAGTCATGCAGTCAGCTGTCCTTCATGATCCCCAGTCTCCACTGCACATTCAGCTGCACAAGTTTCAGCTGTAGAAGTTTCCCCAATGTCTGGAGCGCTCCTAAAAGAGCGTCTCTCTGTTATACTCCACATACACACCACCTCAATCTGATACCTATCAGGAAATATAAATATGACCCTCAGACTACAGAGTTAAAATAAAAAAGCTCCCGGAGCGATCAAAGGAAGTCAATTACAACTCCCCAGGCAAACCATTTCCAAATCACTGTATATATTGGACCATGACAAATAATTATGGTCCTAATTTTCAATCACTGTATGTGCAGCAACCCAGTGGAGGACAGCAGGGAGGTTAGGAGTAGTCTTTGGTCACTGTTGGACTCATGGTATGCCACAGGGAATGGTGCAATGAGTGATGAATGGGCCTGAAGTGTGGATGGTGGTGGTAGTAGTAACCCAAGGCACTCCCTGTAGTAAGCCAAACTGATAGTGGATGGGGTGCCCTTGAGTGCAGGATTACGTACAAAGGCACAAGCTTGATAACCACTAAGCTGTAGCTGAAGCTTGATGATGGTGTTCTCTGGAGTCAGTGTCTCTCTGTTTCTTGGTAGTCTCCTAAAAAAGGGTGTTTCAGTGAAGGTTGCTAAACATTGTACAGTCTGGCCTGAGGGTCATAGGCTCGTTTGTAGCTATGAGGTCCACCCAAAAATTCGCCTTACAGCCTCTGTCACACACACTTATCCTAGAAAGTAAGCAGTGCTGTAGCCCATCTCCTGACTGCGAAACTGACACTTTATCTGACATGTGCTGCAAGCCAGGAGTGTCTGACTAAAATACACCTGTATCTACTCTCTCTCCTGAGGAGAGTAGGAACTAACTAGTCCCTTGTCCACAGTGGAATGACCAAAATCAAGGACTGTACCATCTGCCTAGCTTCAGTCATGCTAGTTCAGTCCACTTACAGTTACATCAATTATATTAAAGCAAACAGTATCAAAACTCGTAGGAAAAGTACACATTTACATCAGGCAGTCATGAACAATTGTGAACAAGTTAGAAGTGTTCTCTGGGGACACTACATATGTGTTGGACCATAGGATAGAATTATGGTCCCAAATGTTCCAACGCATTTTCCCAGTGTCCTATGTCAAGCAACGGCTGCAGCAAATCATGATTCCACCTGCGTCTGCAGGCATGGATGCTGGTTATGCACTGAAAAATCCTTTGATTCCTTTATTTGATTCATCTTATTATCTATGGACTTAACAATTTGAGTCAACTAGTTCATTAAACCCTTAACCAGATTAGCCATAGAGAAGTCGCAATGTGGGACAGAGACTGACAATGTCTGTAAAACGCTGTGGAATATGATGGAACTATACAAGTAAAGAAAAATAAAAAAATTATAATACTTTTATTCTGTGTTGGCTCTGTATTTATATGAAATGCTTACCTGTCTCCTGATGATCGAAATCACTAGGGAAGCACATTGTGACTTTGAGGGCCATAACTATCCAATGGCCCTCCATATACAGTGATTGACAAATTGGGACATCTCATAGTCCACTATATACACTGACTGGCAAACTGATAAAAGCTCTACCCACAATAACCACAATAATCTGAGAGCAGAATATGTAAAAGACAGAGAAGCTGAGCTCTATGAAATATAAGTTTACATAAATTAAAGCAAAGTAAATACTAAGGAAAGATGGTGGTAAGAGTCCTGCCTACCCCAACCACACACAAAGTGACTCTCATCTAGGAGTCCTATCTCTCTAGGAGTCCTATCAAGGGGCTTACACTTATTTTTCTCAGAAATCCTACTCCAGTCCATATAATCCTATACATCACACAGCTCATCTTCCTATTATTTGCAGCAGTGGAAATCACCGGACAGGTTTGCTTCATAAAGAATATTGTAATAAAAGGCAGATATTCATTTTAAGTACATAGTTCACTCTCACTTCATGCACATTAATTCCCTAGTGTAGGTTCTCATCTGGAGAAAATATTGGAAAATATTATTGCAAGTTCAACATCAAAGAAAATGTCTCAAAATAGTTTTGGGTATGGATTAAGGCAGATGTATTCTGGCAGTCTGAATCAAACATTCCATGTTAGTTTAAGCTTATATACAAACCTGTGTCCAGATTCCGTTTGGGGATTCCACCCCCGAATCCGCTTGAAAAATGCGGAGCGAAAAGTCCTGCAAGCAGGACTTCTCTCATATCGGGCGGAAACCCAGCAGAAACCATATAGTCTATGGGGTTCGTGGGTTTCAGCGGGTAACGCTAAGCGGATTGGGTTCGTTTTGGGTCTACTTAGGGACCCGAAGAACGGAAACCCGAATGCAGGTGTGAACCTAACATAAACCATTAGATAAATATAATGAAAATCATTATCACTAGTAATGTAGTGTCCTAGTCACTCACTACAGTTTACGTAGTAATAATAGTAGTGTGCTCAAAAAGAATGAAAACACATATAGATAACACAAAATCAACATCAACTTTCCAAGATAATTAATGGAAACTCAACAGTAAACTAATAAGTGTGTTTTTCTCGGTCACTAAAAGGCATAGATAACAACAGGTAACAAATGCCCTTGTGAAATGAAAGACAGATGACATATAAATAGCCCATAGGTCTATAGCATTCTACGCAGATCTTGAATATTCTCGTTCAAGGTTTCACATCCATAACATCACCATGAAGATTGCTTCTGCCTTCCTTCTCGTGGCTCTGAGCTGCTTTTTGGGTAATGTCAATATATTAGGTGTTTCACTTTTACATAAACAATAACCCATTGAAATATTTGTAAGATTTCAATATAAGGGGTTTTCCAGCGCTACAATATTGATGTCCTTTGATTGGGATAGGCAATCAAAAAAAGATCAGTGGAGATATGATTCCTGTCAGGTCAGTTAACTGAAAGTAGGACGTAGCTATGGGTGACATGTGCCTCAGATGTTAGCTGTCAGGGGGCGCTAACAAGATACTTTTATTTATTTACAAGCAGAGTAATGGCATTGAACTGCACCTTTTCCCTGGGTGAAAGAAAACCAAGCTACATCTCTGCTGAATGATGCTGCATTACATGTGGTAGTAACTGTGCTTTGTACGGCTCGCTTGAAGGAAACTGAGCTGCAATACTTAGGCACAATTCTACCAAATGTACAGAGCTGTGCATGGTATACAGTAAAGTGATGCAGGACTCACTGCAGCAAAAAGACCCTCAGCACCTGACCAGCTGGGGTGTCAGGAGCTGGGCCCCCACCGGTCTTACATACTAATGGCCTATCCTAAGGATAGGTCAACCATATTATTAACTTTTATTGCTTAACTACATGTCAGTTTAACTGCCCATTCCCCAATTATCCCCTTAATGTCACAAATGCATGTTTGGAATGAGCCCAGTGAACTAAATTACTGTAATAAATCCACACGTTAGTGATTGCAGATGTTCCACTACAGAAATTTTACTAAAACCTTATCCATACAGTCTGGATTCCTCTTGGAAACTGACATTTGGTGAGGATTTTAATGTACGCTGCAGATTTTCACAACAAATTTCACCTTGTTCAATAAGTGAATTCTGCTGAATTTAAATCATTTGTGGATGTATCTGAGGTCTTCGCATGTCAGCTTGTGACACTGTGACACCATTAATGATCATTCCTTATAAAAAGAAAAATGTGGCTCTACTATGGTAAAGAATAAACGTAGAAATTCACAGTATTCCTTCCATGTCAAAAACAGGAACAGGGTATAAGGCTTCAATCACACAGGGCAGACACACTCCTGCTCTCCACAGTGTATTTTTCTGAAAGTTATCACCACCAAAACTAAAGTAAATGAACTGATTTTCTGAAACTTTGTAATTTTAGATACTTCTTCTGCCACTGTTCCAGTGAACTGCCTCACAAATCTGGTGGAGGTATGTGAAACCTCAACCTATTATTGGTTTTAATTATTGTACAATATTAATTTGTGGGAATAGTAAAGAGTATTTTCAAGAAGAGCCGTTTAAAACACATTGGTGGACCCAGTGCAAAGGTTTCATAAGTGGAACCTCCCCAATTACCAACACTTAGACCTTGCCCAAATTATAATGCACACAATATAATGCCTCCCTAGTGACCCCATACAATATCATGTCCCCCTACAACTACCCCACACAGTTTAATGTCCCCCTCCAGTTCACCCCACAGAATAATATCCCCCTTCAGCTGCCCTGACAGCATAATGTCCCCCTTCAGCTACCCCACGATTTAGTGTCCCCCTCCAGTTGCCTCACAGTTTGAAGACCCCTGCAGTAGTAGTCTAATAACGAAACCTCTCCTTTCTCCACTGTTTGCCGATACGCTGAAGTTGGTGCAACCCGAAATGGCGGGACAGCATATGCAGAACAGCATATGTAGGACTGTCCCGCTTTCCCAAGGGGGCCCCCATCACCATAGGGCCTGGTGCAAGTGCCCCGTTGTCCCTATGATTAAAGAGGCCCTGTTTTCAAGTACACCTTTTTTTTTTACAAATTTACATGAATATATTGGGAAAAGTAAACTGTCAATTTACTATTATAATCATGGTACTAGTATACATTTAGGTTTTGATCAGGTTTTTTTATGCTGAACAGGTTTTTTGAAGCCAAAACCAGATGTTGATCATAAAGGAAAAAAATGTATAAAGCATAGATTGCACTTCTCACTTCCTTATTCGATCCATTCCTGATTTCGGCTTATATTGCTGCATCGAATCCTGCATGTGTACTAATGCCCTTATGCCCCATCTTCACAGAGAAATCCATGCAGGCAAATCCATTCCATACATATTTCCCAGACCGAATCTAGTCAGGGGACTGGGATTTCTTGCATCATGGTGATCTATGATGCTGGAAATTACTGCCTCAGCTCACTGTATATAGTTTGCACAGTAGAGCCACAAGGAGCAGGGACTCCTAGTGTCATAGATCTATGATGACTATAATGCAGGGAGTCCCAGTTTCCTGGCTGAGTTCAGGCCAATCTGGCCAATGTAAAGACCAAATATAAATATATAAAGGAAGCATTTACACTTCTCTCTTCTGCTAAATCCACTCCTAGTATACATTTCGGTTTTGATCGGGTTTTTTTTATGCTGAACAGGTTTTTTGAAGCCAAAACCAGGTGTTGATCATAAAGGAAAAAAATGTATAAAGCATAGATCGCACTTCTTACTTCCTTATTCGATCCATTCCTGATTTCGGCTTATATTGCTGCATCAAATCTTGCATGTGTACTAATGCCCTTATGCCCCATGCACACAGAGAAATCCATGCAGGCAAATCCATTCCATACATATTACCAGACCAGGAGCAGGGACTCCTAGTGTCATAGATCTATGATGACTATAATGCAGGGAGTCCCAGTTTCCTGGCTGAGTTCAGGCCAATCTGGCCAATGTAAAGACCAAATATAAATATATAAAGGAAGCGTTTACACTTCTCTCTTCTGCTAAATCCACTCCTGTTTATGGTTCAAAAAAAAAAAAAAAAAAAAAAAAAGACACTGTGCAGTGTATGGTTCAGTAAAAACAGCATGGATCACACACGGATTGGTGTCCATGTCATCTGTGCTTGTACCCTGACCTATATGCTGAATTTAATGGACCAAGACACAAATACGGACAGGTATAGGACCTGCTCCATCACTCTCACTACGTCCTGGACACACAGCCGCAAAAACTACGGCTGTGTGTCTGGGCCCATAGAAATGCAGGACTGCGGAGACTCCATTTCAGATGTGAACCTAGCCTTAGCCAATCATAGTTTTTATATGAATGCACCTGACTTTTGAAGCTTGTGAAACAGCAATGTGAATCATGTTGGTACAGTGCACATTGTAAGATTTGTATTATGGATACACTTTCTTGGTTTCTCAGCAGCTTTATTAAACTAAATTTAGATCATCAGAGTGTTCTATGGCAATGGAAATTTTCTTTCAGTATAACCACTATGGGGTACATTGCACCTTTTTTTGGCCTTCTTCTGCCCTGCGCTTCATTTATGAAACATTTGCACCTCTTTTTCCACGTTATGCTGCCCTCGCCACTTTTGCTATTTGTCGACAAAAGGGGCGTAGCCTAAATGGAGATCCTTTTCATACTTCCTTTATGACTTGCGCCTTTTTTAAAAAGTGGCAAAAAGGTGGAAATACACTCAAGTATATGGGCAGTGTTAAAAAAAAAAGCCTGTCAGGTCAAACAGCAGTAAAAAAAAAAAGGTGTGGTTAGGATTATGTACTAATAAATATTTTTTTCTTAAGGAGATATTTTTTGACTTACGGTTGACTTTCTGTCTGCATTTTCTTAATTTTAGAATGGTGCTCCTACACTTGTTGTGAAACTTGGTAACCTCCTTTGCAAATACCAACTGGCCAAGGTAACATCACATATACTCATGTGAAGCATAGTGTCAGCCTGGGACCACCAGAGGAAAGATGTTCAGTTGCGTCTGGAGCTTTGCCGTTATTGTACAAACATGACCATGACTATACACTATAATTAAACACATTATTTATTATTTATAATAAGAAATAGACTCTAGTGGCAAGTAATTTGTCTCCAAAGTCAGCTTCAAATTGGGACTTGGTAGCACTGCTATTACATTGTTTCTAGACAAGTTTAAAGGGAGTCTGTCGCCAGAACAGAGTTAGGCAGCAAAGCTCTCGTTGCTCCAAAGGGCTCATTTGCATATTGACAAAAATGGCAATATCTCGTGAACAGAGGCCCTGATACACAAGGGGAAAACACTGTTTGATTCAGGCACATCTAAACTATCTATGTATGTGTCGGGCTGGATTGATATGCTGGGCTCTGGTGACAGACTCCCTTTAAAAGATTTGTGAGATAATATAACTAAAAGCAGAATGACGTTAGGTTTACAGTAGCATTGGGTTTTCCGTCCTTTGGGTCCAATTGGTGACCCAAAAGACGGAAACCCTGTCCGCTTAAAAGCGGTTACATGTGGAAACCCGTGGACCCCATAGACTATAATGGGGTCTGCCAGTTTTCCATCTATATTATACTGAAAGTGGCAGAGAGAACACTTCTCCTTGCAGGACTTTTCTCTCCACCAATTTTAAGCGGAATCTCCGGCCGAGTGTCGTGCGAAGACTACAACGCAGATGTGAACCTAGCCTTAGGAGCAAAAATTTGCTTTTCATGAAATATAAAATACTTTTCGGTGTTGCACCAAAAGTAGTGCACCATTGGAAGACCCAAGTCCTTGCAACATGAGGCCACTGCAATTTTTGGCAAATAAAATCCATCATTAACCATAAACAACCAAATCAATTTTTTCAAAATGAAGCTTTACTTTATATAAAGTTACTATGATACATGCAGAATACTAAAAAAAAGTGCTCATTGTGACTAGAGGCCTCACATTGAGTTTTTAGAGGGTTGTAAAATAAAATAATACATATTACATAAAGAGAGAAGATACCCTTCACTCCATCATTCAACATGTCAAACTAAACATTTAAGATATTTACAATCACAAAACATTCTAGTATAGCTTCAGGTAGTGACATGTACAGGTGCATCTCAATAAATTAGAATATCTTTGAAATGTTTATTTCTTTCAGTAATTAAATTTAAAAGGTGACCTCCTACATTTTCTAGATTCTTTACACACAGAGTGTTCTATTTCAAGTGTTTTATTTCTGTAAATGTTGAATATTGTAAAAAAGTTCAGTATTGTAAATTCAGTGCGTCACCTGCCAAGGTTTCCTAAGCCTTTAAATGGTCCCTCAGTCTGGTTCAGTAGGACACACAATCATGGAAGACGCTGATTATGAATTGTATTACCGAATTACTGAAATGAATGAACGTTCCAAAAATATTCTAAATATTGAGATGCACCTGTATGACACATCAAAATCTTCTCTTACTATTATCTATGGGAGTTACAAAGTAACACTAGATGTTGTTTATGTATATGTAATTATGGATATACTATCTGTTTTAGCTGACAGAGAACCAGCAGTTGTATGCTGCTTTTCTAGATGAACTGGGAGTGGTTCTGGTAAGTGTATTTGATTCATACGCAATGAAACAAAATGACTCTGCATTTACATGCAAAGTACAAGGGTTGTCTAGGCAGTGCCAGACTGAAGTGCCTAGGGCTCAACAGTATAATTAATTGGGGGGCCCACTGTACAGCTATATGAAACTATTACCTGTTTAAATTCCTAAAACTTTTCCAACACACCTACTTTGTCAGTAGTAGCCTGCTGCCCAATCCTTGCCTTGGACAGTTTCTGTTCTGGGGACCTTGTCAGTATCCTGCTGACTGGCTCTTGTCTGAATTAGTGGTCCTCTTAGCTTTGTGAGATGGGAATATGTACGCACATAGCAGCAGGCCTTAGGCAGCAGCAATATGATTGGTGTTTAGGGCCCTACAACAACATCAAGAAGGTGGGGTCCAGGGAGGAAGGATACTAGTCAGCCTGCTTCTGTGCCTAAATGCTATCTCAGCCACCTAATGTGGTTACCAATAGTGACCCTAACACTGGAGAACCTGCTCTGTAATTCATTTACCACACAGCTTAATGATTTGAGTGAAAATTGTGCAATGTTTCATTTCCCCTGTGATGGTGCTACAGGAAAACTGAACACACGGCACTTGATTGCTGAGGTCCTAGCAGGGAAACACTTTATGTTCAATATAAGGTAACAGGTAGTCGGATTCTCCTCAATATATTTCTGACCAACCTTAAACAAAAATCAATAACAGTAAAGTTGAGCACAACTGCTTTTTTTTTTTTTAAAAAATTATACTCACCTGTCCCCGATGCTCCGGTGTCCTCCCAGCGTGTTTCGGTTGTTCTTCTCCAGCGACTTCTCACGGGTCTCTTCCTGAGTTCCACTGAAGCTGCTGACTGGCCTCAGAGGTCACGTGTGGCTGGGACTTCTGCCACACGTCAGCACAGGACCGAGAAGACCTGACAATGCAGGGAAGCATCGGAGCACCGTGGAAAGGTGAATATGATTTTTTTTTATTTTTTTCAGTGCCCCGGGCAGATTTAAAATTTAAATGGGTTGTCCAAGTGTAAATAAAATGAATAACATGTACTATGAGAATATGTATTCACTGAATGTCTTTTTTTATTTTAGAAAGAAATTGGTTGCACCATGGATGATCTTCTGGGCACACACGTGGTAAATATTACAAGCATCAATGTAATCTTCCATGTTCTTTATTTTGCATGCGGTAGTGATAGTAGTAGAAAATAAGATGAGAAACTGGTTACCATGGGATATGTCAGTATAGATGTTTCTATAACTTTATTTGCATAAAGAATAACACCTAGGTCTGAAGTGAAGAACATAAACCATAAGCTTTTAGGCCGGTCATACACATATTAACCCCTTCCCGACATCTGCCGTAATAGTACGGTATTTAAATATAGTGACTGCTCAGCCCATAGCTGCCGGGTCTCTGTTATATTATACAGCAGAGACCGGAAGCTAATGCTCATGATCAGGGCATTAAGGCCCCAGCACCTGAGTCAAAGCTGACTGAGGTGCCATTTTCCTGGCGGCACATGAGCACAGCCATTTTGGAGAGGATCCGTTGCCATGACAGCATTATGCAGCCTGTCATACAAATGCTGGTATTTTGCAATGCATTGCAATGCATTAGCATTGTAATGCATTGCATTAGTGATCAGACCCCTTGGGGAGGGGGGGGGGGGGGTCTAAGAAATAAAGTATTTAAATATATATATATATATATATATATATATATATATACACACACATATATATATATATATATATATATATATATATATATATAAAGAATTAAAAATTCAAATAACTCAAACTGCCATCTTTTCACTGTTTTACCTCTACTAAAAATTTGAATAAAAAGTTATCAATGCAATAGACAGTCCCCAAAATGGCATAACTAAAAAGTACACCTGGCCCCCCCCAAAAAAGAAGCTCTTTGGATCTCTGTACATGGAAAGTTACAGGTGTCAGAATATGGCAAAGTTTTGCATTTTTGTTAAGGAGTTAAAATGTAAATAAAACTGTATAAATTTGGTATCCCCCAGAATTGTACCAAAACATAGAATACAGGCAACATGTCATTTTGGCTGCACAGTGAACGCAGTAAAAACAAAGCGCAAATGCACTTTTCTCCAACTCTACCCCATTTCAAATTTTTTTCCAGTAGATTGTGCAGAATAATAAATTGTACCATTATGATGAACAATCTGTCCCGCAAACATTAAGCCCTCATCTGGCTCTGTTAACAGAGAAATAAAAAAGTTATGGGGTTTGGAAGGCAGAGAGTCAAAAACGAAAATCGAAAAATGCCACCAGCAAGAAGGGGGTAAAGAACCACAAACTAGAACACTTCTTTGCATTCCTAAACCCTTTACCTGATTGTCTTTCACTCTCTACACTTTTATCTATAATGCCATCATATTTGATCAGACTCCATTTTAAAGGGGTTGTCCACTTTCAGACCAATATTGAGAGACAAATGTTATTGCATGTATAATAAAAAGTTGTATAATTTTCCAATATACTTTCTGTATCAATTCCTCGTGGTTTTCTAGATGTCGATAAAAAATTAACACACAGGTGCACAGCTTATTACCAGACAGAGCTCTGATTGCTGAGCTGTGGACTTGTGTTAATCACATGACATAGAGTAAGCAGAATGAATGACAGCAAACAGAGCTCTAGAAAACTGTGAAGAATTGATACAGAAAGTATATTAGACAATTGTTCAACTTTATTATACAAACAATTTATCTCTCAATATTTATCTGAAAGTAGTCAACCCTTTAGTCAACCCCTCAAGCTTTAAATGTCACTTTCTCTATGCTTTGCTGTCAGTCCCATAATGTATCAGCACCGCAGATCTGCCTGCTGGATTCATGACTATTCAATGCAGATTAGCAGGTGCCGTAGTTCCTTACCTATTTATTCACCGCTGCCTGGTCATATTCCCTCCTGTACCACTCTTATATTCCCACACCAGCTCCACCAAAACAAAACACAAAGACAGGAGTTGGATAAAATCGGCCACAGCAGCCGTGTTTATTAAACAATTAACATATAAAAAATATATTAACTTTATAATGTATAAATACCATAAATAACTGCAACATAACAATACCCGTAAAGTACAAAACAGGGCCCGAGTCCTTGGAGCTACTAACCAAAACGAGTTCAATCCTGGCGCTACCACATGAACTTATCGCTAGCCGCTCCACCGGCTCAGCGGCACTTTGATTGTAAGATGACCCCATTACCACATACCAGTTCACAGGGCATTCAACCCTGTAACCATCCCCCACCACGCCAGGTAAGCCACCAAATCACTAATGAACTATAATACGGGAGGGTGGAGCCCGCCACTGACTCCCCCGCCCGTAATCCACTGGACCACCAACTCCAAGGACCCTACCCACCCCGGCCACTGTGACTCCGAAAGAAATTTTTTTTTTTTTTTTTTTGGGAAAAGACACCTCACCTGTTCACCGCTCTGCTGGAAATGGCGATTCACGGGCTTACCGCTATGAAAAAAGCGACCCCGCGAAGCCCTGCCCCTTCCTCTCCTCGCCCCACCCACCAATGGCTCCCTGCACTGCCCACCACAGTCATGGTCCCTCCACGGCAACTATGTGTTGCTGCGGTCCCTCTTGACTAGGCAATGCAGATTAGCAGGTGCCGTAGTTCATTACCTATTTATTCACCACTGCCTGGTCATATCCCCTCCTGTACCACTCTTATATTCCCACACCCGCTCCACCAGAACAAAACACAAAGACAGGAGTTCTATAAAATCGGCCACAGCAGCTGTGTTTACTAAACAATTAACATATAAAAAATATATTAACTTTATAATGTATAAATACCATAAATAAACGCAACATAACAATACCCGTAAAGAACAAAACAGGACCCGAGTCCTTGGAGCTACTAACCAAAACGAGTTCAATCCTGATGCTACCACTGAACTTACTGCTAGCCGCTCCACCAACTCAGCGTTACCATGATTGTAAGATGACCCCATTACCACATACCAGTTCACAGGTAAGCCACCAAATCACTAATGAACTGTAATACAGGAGGGTGGAGCCCACCATTGACTCCCCCGCCCGTAATCCACTGAACCACCAACTCCAAGGACCCTACCTGCTACAGTGATCACGCCTTAACACCTTAAGCGTGAGAGACCCGCCATAATTCCAGGGCCCTCTCCACGTCTTCCTGTATACCCAACGCCCAGAGGTCAATGCCAACCACATTCAAATGCACCCCATCCCTTAACCAGAACTCCCCTTTGCCCGGTTCAAACTCCCTATGCCGAATGCACACACCTCCATTCCTGGCAACAAAACCCGCCACTGCCTGATTGACCTTGACCCTGGCCTTGTTCAACCTATCAACTGACCGCCAAGATTTCCTAGGCACTATGTCTGACCACCCCAGTATCAACCCTGGAAACAGTTACCATAAACGCAGCAAATTGTACTTGATGTCTCTAATTAGCTCACGGAAATGGCGGACACCAAGATCATTCCCGCCTGTGTGATCGAGAAATCGCAATCGTGCGTTGGATCAGGATCAGAGGTATGGTCTGGGGCAGAGTACTGCCGGAGGTGAACAGGTTTGCTAGACTGGACCAGGCCCCAACACATCAGGGGCCCGGTCCAGTCTAGCAAACCTGTTCACCTCCGGCAGTACTCTGCCCCAGACCATACCTCTGATCCTGATCCAACGCACGATTGCGATTTCTCGGGGAATGCCCAGCTTCCGTCCGTCCCTGCGCACGTCAGCCCTCCGCACACCCCAAAATACATAAGAATGACCGAAGATCCACACTAGGCAGGCATCACGCTCTACAAGGAGAAACAAGAGGCCAACAGGTCAACATAACACAGGTCACATCTGCGCTAAGTGAGGGCACATGTACAAGTGGTACCTATCGGATTCCCACCTCTTAATCCTACGAACCACCTCCGGACTCAACCCCCAACCAGCTGCCTCCATAGCGTCCCCTATCCGGAACGAATGAGGGGCGTAAGAGCTGGCCACCCGGAGGCACTTCCTAAAAATCGAGGTGAACTGAAATCTAGAGAGGAAAGACCCATCCTGGTGTCAGAGGAGAGGGCCAGGATTGGTGGAACCACCCACGCTACAAAAAACAGACCAACAGTGCAAAGGACACATAGCCGAGCCCTCCACCAGCCCCCATGGAAGCATCCTTCCCCTACCCCCTTGGTTAGTCTTCGAGCGACGTATCCACACTTCCAAACATCCATCCACCAAACCGACATCACCTACGCTAATACCACCTGCACGTTTCACTGCCGGGGACACCAACTCTCCCAACCTAAAAGCTCCGAAAAACGCCAAAGAAAAGGCAAAACGAAATAGCGCCATCTAATAACTCGAGTGACAACAACTACCCAATTCAACACCCAGTCGCTCCAAAAGCAAAAAAGACACAGGTCGTCTTCCATCTGGGCACTTCCGGCCCCTCCTAAAACCCCTCAGTGCCCACCGCACCAAAAAATGCTTTGTGACATCAACCACACCCCGGAATTGAAAACCAAACGAGAGACGCGCTATAAACCCATCCACCTTAGACACGGAACAACCCTCTGCAGACCACCTACCCAACAAGTGTATCAGCACACCTACCCTGTCCTCCTCGCTACAGACTCGCCCTAAGCAATGCACCCAGGCCTCCCACACCGACCACGCCTTCTCATACCTGTTCCACGTCCCCGGAGCCAAAGAAGCCCGTATCAGCGTTCCGACATCGCGTAGACAAAGCTCCATAAGTCCGAGTGACACAGAATTCCCTCCATCTCCGCCTCCGTGCCAGCGAACGGAATCGGTCCCACTGGAAACGAGACAAAGAGTCAGCAACATCATTTCTGACTCCCGGAACATGAACCGCAACCACCCACGCATTCAAAGACAGCACAACACAAGCCTACGTAGCAACCTAGCAACTGGGGGTGAAGAAGCCGTAGTATTATTGATGGCAGACTACCTCCCCCTGCAACAAGGAATGCCCATTATATTGCTCCAGAAACGAAGCCCACACCTGCAAGTCATCCCTATGCTCGGCCGTCAAACGCATAAAATGGCGCGGGTTAGACACCCCTGCAGTAGCCCTCTTCAAACGCCGACAAAAAACCCTTCCCATGGGCATGACCCTGCAGGCGAAATTCAGCTTACCCAGGACCGATTGCAAATCCCTCAGTGGTATCTTCCTGAGGTGTCTCACCCTAATGACCTGCTTCTTTTAATCAATCAATTTGTCTCTGGGCAAATGGAATTCCATTGCTACCAAATCTAGTTCAATACCCAAGAAACTCAACCTTGTGCACGGACCCTCAGTCTTCTCCAGTGCCAAAGGAACACCAAATTTCCTTGCCACCCACTGAATTGTGGCCAGCAGGGCAGCGCAGACCCCAGACCCAGCAGGGCCTACACACAGGAAGTTGTCCAGGTAATGAATCATGGAATCAACCCCGGACAACTCCTGGATGACGGCTTCTAAAAACGAACTAAAGGCCTCGAAATACGCGCAAGATCGAGCAGCCCATTGGCAAACACTGATCCACATAATAACTCCCGTCCCAAATACAACCTAACAAATGAACACTATCTGGGTGAACTGGCAGGAGCCGAAAGGCTGCCTCTATGTCAGTCTTGGCTATAAGGCCCCCCTGACCGCTCCACTGCAACCAATGAACAGCCATGTCAAACGAAGTATACATGACGGAACAAAGTTCCGGCGCTATCCCATCATTTACCGATGCCCCCTTTGGGTATGACAGATGGTGGATGAGCCGAAACTGATTTGGCTCTTTTTTGGGTACAACCCCCAATGGGGATACTATGAGATCCACCATTGGTGACGTTGAGAAGGGGCTGGCTATGCGGCCCAAATCCACCTCCTTGGCTAGTTTTTTACTCACCACGTCGCTATGCTCTAAAGCAGACCTCAAATTTTTAGTGTTAAAGGGGACAACGTACTTCGGGGGGGGGGATTCCAAAACCATCCCGAAAACCTTCCAACAAAAAACGTGCTGCAACCCCGTCCCCGTATTTATTTAGATACGGAAGCATTGCTTCCAGGTTCACCGGGGTCCTGCCCTTTTGTTTCTGCAAACACCGGGATGCCCCATGAGACGCACCTCCACAGAAGGAGCACGCGTGCTTAAATTTGCATCCCAACCCGAACCTGCACAGGCCTTCATTGAACTGCCAGCACGATCCAAAATGCTGTGGTTTCTGCTGGCCTGACCCCCTGGAGAATCCGTCTGCACCTCCCTGGCTGGCTCCCCACGGCCGACCCGGGAAAGAACTGCCCAAAACGTGCTGGCGCCATCACTCTCAACCACAGCCCTATGTCCTTCTGATCCCACTTGATACTGGGCCTAACTGCAGCAGGAGGTGGATGATCCGAGCATCTGGCTTGCACCTGCATGACCTCTGGAGGGCATGGGATGTAGCTCAGGCCTGGAATGAGCCGCATGAAGGTGAGGGCCAGCGCCTTGCTGCCTGCTGTTGGACACACCACTGGTTTGTCTCGGTATCAGGACCTCTGGGAAGCCTTGGGATAGCTGATCAGGTCCCCCTCCTGCCAGAACATCACAGTAGGGGAACGGGAGCTGTGTACCACATAGAGTGGGAAGGCTTGGCGCGGCGGGGGCCGCTATACTTTCCATGCGACCGCCTGTCGCGCCCGCAGGGCACGGTCGCCTTGTCGGATTCCTCCCAGGCTGGGACCTGCGCCCCTGGGCAGTGGGGCGAGGAGCCCGGCCTGGAGGGGCCCTAGAGGAACTCCTACGGTGCCTTGCCTGTGGCGCTATTTTGGGGCTTAAGCGCTCCGGCGGTCGGGCCCTCCTAGACCGCCGACCTGACAC
Organism: Leptodactylus fallax; assembly: GCA_947044405.1. Lineage (NCBI taxonomy): Eukaryota > Metazoa > Chordata > Amphibia > Anura > Leptodactylidae > Leptodactylus > Leptodactylus fallax. The sequence continues at coordinate 111,667 of CAMRHE010001114.1, forward strand.
CACTGCGGGTCGCTGTGGTGAAGGTTGAAGGGCATTCTGGAGCAGCCCCTCCACTTGCTCCCTGAGCCAGGCCTCCCCCCTGTCGCTGGCGGCAGACTTAAGCTGCCCCAGGATTGCTTCTTGGGAAGCCATGCTGCGGGTATCATAGGAGGCAGGGAGATGCAGGCGGGACAACCTCACCTGTTCGCCGCTCTGCTGGAAATGGTGCTTCGCGGGCTTACTGCTATGAAAAAAGCGGCCCCGCGAAGCCACGCCCCTTCATCTACTCGCCCCACCCACCAATGGCTCCCTGCACTGCCCACCCCAGTCATGGTCCCTCCGCGGCAACTACATGTTGCTGCAGTCCTTATCTTTCTCTATATATTCTAAATAATCTAGAAGACCTTAAATATACAGTCAGGGAGGCTGTGTGACAGGACAATTCAGTCTCACTGATAGATTTTCTTGTATGTGGCCAAGATCCATTACACTGTATACTGCTAAGGGATTAGACATAACTAGAGATGGGAAAACTGATTTGTTCTTACCCGGGTTTGACACAAATATTTGAAAATGTTCCGTTTTTAATTGAAGAGTTAGTCTCAGACAAACTAAAATGGTCACCATGACAGGCATTGTGGTAAATTATTATACTCTGGGGTCTTGTTTGACCTGAAAAGCATTAGGGACCCGAAACACCCAAACCCGAAGCTAAACGAATCTTGGGAGGTTCATCCATCTCTAGACATAACATAAATTACTAAAAAGTTATAATAAAAGTCAAGATATATGCAGTATCTAATCCCTTAGCATTATACAGGCAATTGATAACAGACAGGGGGTGTCTTATCTTCTGCAGTAACTGTGATTAGAATTTGTGTCCCCTCCTCACCATGGAGAGTTATGGCCCATTCAGTTTCAATTATACAGGAAGGTCTGTTGACTGAGATGGTGACCCAGAAATGTTATTATCAGGGGGTTACCATGAAATCACATGACCCAAGTGAAGATCACTTATACTCATCTTGCCTCACCTCTCCTGGGCATCTTTGTGATATTGGGCAGTACCCAACGTCCAGTGGCATACAGTGCTGGCCAAAAGTATTGGCACCCCTGCAATTCTGTCAGATAATACTCAATTTCTTCCAGAAAATGATTGCAATCACAAATGCTTTGGTAATAATATCTTCATTTATTTTGCTTGCAATGAAAAAACACAAAAGAGAATGAAAAAAAAAGTCAAATCATTGATCATTTTACACAAAACTCCAAAAATGGGCCGGACAAAAGTATTGGCACCCTCAGCTCAATACTTGGTAGCACAACCTTTAGACAAAATAACTGCGAACAACCGCTTCCGGTAACCATCAATGAGTTTCTTACAATGCTCTGTTGGAATTTTAGACCATTCTTCTTTGTAAATTTCGCCAGGTCCCTAAGATTTGAAGGGTGCCTTCTCCAAACTGCCATTTTGAGATCTCTCCACAGGTGTTCTATGGGATTCAGGTCTGGACTCATTGCTGGCCACTTTAGAAGTCTCCAGTGCTTTCTCTCAAACCATTTTCTAGTGCTTTTTGAAGTGTGTTTTGTGTCATTGTCCTGCTGGAAGACCCATGACCTCTGAGGGAGACCCAGCTTTCTCACACTGGGCCCTACATTATGCTGCAAAATTTGTGGGTAGTCTTCAGACTTCATAATGCCATGCACACGGTCAAGCAGTCAGCAAAGCAACCCCAAAACATCAGGGAACCTCCGTCATGTTTGACTGTAGGGACCGTGTTCTTTTCTTTGAAGGCCTATTTTTTTTTTTCTGTAAACTCTATGTTGATGCCTTTTCCCAAAAAGCTCTACTTTTGTCTCATCTGACCAGAGAACATTCTTCCAAAAAGTTTTTGGCTTTCTCAGGTAAGTTTTGGCAAACTCCAGCCTGGCTTTTTTATGTCTCTGGGTCAGAAGTGGGGTCTTCCTGGATATCCTACCATAGAGTCCCTTTTCATTCAGACGCCGACGGATAGTACGGGTTGACACTGTTGTACCCTCGGACTGCAGGGCAGCTAGAACTTCCTTGGATGTTAGTCGAGGTTCTTTAGCCACCATCCGCACAATCTTTCGTTGAAATCTCTCGTCAATTTTTCTTTTCCGTCCACATCTAGGGAGGTTAGCCACAGTGCCATGGACTTTAAACTTCTTGATGACACTGCACACGGTAGACACAGGAACATTCAGGTCTTTGGAGATGGACTTGTAGCCTTGAGATTGCTCATGCTTCCTCACAATTTTGCTTCTCAAGTCCTCAGACAGTTCTTTGGTCTTCTTTCTTTTCTCCATGCTCAATGTGGTACACACAAGGACACAGGACAGAGGTTGAGTCAACTTTAATCCATTTCAACTGGCTGCAAGTGTGATTTAGTTATTGCCACCACCTGTTATGTGCCACAGGCAAGTAACAGGTGCTGTTAATTACACAAATTAGAGAAGCATCACATGATTTTTCAAAGGGTGCCAATACTTTTGTCCACCCCCTTTTTATGTTTGGTGTGGAATTATATCCAATTTGGCTTTTTGACAATTCTTTTTGTGGTTTTCCATTGAAGACAAATTAAATGAAGATATTATTACCAAAGCATTTGTGATTGCAATCATTTTCTGGAAGAAATTGAGTATTATCTGACAGAATTGCAGGGGTGCCAATACTTTTGGCCAGCACTGTAACTAGCAAAGAATAGGTCCCATAGCAAACTTTTGACTTGGGCACCCCTGTCCCCACACAGCATAGTGCCCCCTTTCCTGACATCCACACGGTAAACGGCTCCATTTAATGGCCTCCATGTGGTAAAGCGTTCCCTTTACTCTATATGGTATAAAGTCCCACAGTGGCCCCCCCACACAGTATAATGTCCCATAGAGGGCTTCAGACAGTATCATGTTCCATAGTAGCTCCTTCACACAATACATAGCCCCTAGTGTTTGTTATGAATTTTTGGGGTTCACCAACCAGTACTATTATTATACTCTGGGGTCTGAAGTGGTCATGTGGGTTTCACTGGCATCATTATGCGTTGTGACACCGGTGTGGCACATGTGACAGCTGAGGCCCAATTACAGGACTCAGCGATCTGTGTAGTCATTAAAGAGGCAGAAGATCCGCACCAGAGCTCACACCCCAGAGTATAATAATAGCAATTTTGTTGCAGACGTGTTTGGTCTGAATGAAACTGCCAGGCGAATCTCACAACATGAATCTAGTTAGGTTCACTCTACAAATACTCTAAGTTCTGCAGCCCTAGTTACCGATCCCCACTCCAGCCCACGGCTGCCTCACCTTCTCCTTCAGCCTTCAAGGAGTTCCAGTGTACTGTACTGAGTAGCGTCAGGGACATTCTGATGCTGTTCAGCGACTTGATGTGGGACGCACAGGGCCCCAAGGAGTGCTCCATGGGCAGAAACGGGGATGAGTAATTAAATAAGGGCAGTTATCTATTGCAGTAATCCAGCAGGTAATGACCTATTAAAAAAAAAGCAGCGAGGGACCACTGAAATCCTAAGGTCATAGGTCCCATAGCAGCTGCTATGGTGGTAGTTCCGCTGCTATGGCTGCCAATGTGCTCTTCAGGCCTTAGTCTGATGTCACACATTGCGGGGATCACCACTGAGGCTTTTGATTGGGCCTCAGCGGTCATGTGGGATGCACCGAGCATATCAATGTCATGACGCTCAGTGCACCTCATATGACCACTGAGGCCTGTGGTTGTGACCCCGGGGTGTGTGACATCAGAAGCAGTCAAGAAGAGCCCTGAAGAGGATGCCGGGAGACCACTGGATGCTCAGGATAGGTCAGAATAGCAGTTTTTACTCACCTGCTCTAGTGCTGCACAAGTTCAGCAACTACCTATTCAATTATTCCAACATGTAGTGGATGATGTTTTACTCACCACTTTCAGCTCCTGTCGTGTCTGACTTTTGCTTCTGCCTCCAGGGCACAGATGCAACGCCCTCAGGAGGAAGAAGCAGAGGCTGGACTGGACAGGAGTAGGGATAGGTGAGTAAAATATCAGCTGCTACCTGTTGGTATAAATCAATAGGTAGCGGCTGATTAAAAAAATTCCACCCTTCAGTTTATGATAGGAGGTGCCACCGAAGGCTGTCATCTCAGGTCGCCTCATGGCAGCTGCATCCCTGAGCAAACCTAGTAGATATCTAAATCAGATAAGTGTCCTATTATAATGCACATAGAGCTTATATACCTGTCTATACTCCCTGATATATTCTTATGCACTACATGGACATAAACCTAAGCTGGTCATAGACAATAACAGAATGAAAATTTGTGTAGTGTGCATGTCTTAATAATAACTTGTTAGAAATGTTGCCTTGTACCTGGCATTGCCAGGCATAACCAGGTATTCCCCAGCAAAATTGCATAGTCCATAACTTAATTAGTAGAAAAGGAAGTGAGAAGCAGGATAAAGGTAGGAAGCAGCGAAATGAGGAGTGGACAAAAAAAAATTGAAGGAAGGCAGCAGGTTCAATAGGTTAGCGGTATGAAATTCAATCCGAAGTCAATCCTAAATTTTTCTTACAATCAGTATACATAAATTATACACATAATTCTTTTATGTTACAGGTGACTACTATGGATAATGTGCAAGTGATTGCTGACAAGGTTGCCCTGGTCATTTTTTGATGTCCTGGTAAGCCAAAAGAAAAACAACAAACATCAAATATTAAAGGGATTGTTGAGCTAACTATTTTTGATGACCTATCTTCGGGATAAGTTATCAATAAGAGATCTGTTGGTGTCCCATCACTGATAAGATGTTTGAAGAAGCCACGATGCTTGTATGAACGGTGAGAGTTCTTCACTGTTTACATTGCACACCCCCTTTTTCATAGCTGTTGTACATTGTAATTGCAGCTTCATCCCATTGATTTCTATTGGACGAAGCTGTAGTAAGTAATATTTCATGTTTCTCCTTTTTATTGTAGAATGGCCTTCCAGTTACCACCAAGTTTATGGAAGTTGCATGTGGCACACTGGTAAGTAAAGCTATGATATTATGTAAGACATATATTTACATTCGTGGAGATTGAAAGGGAACCTGTCATGTGAAAAATGATGTTCAGCCTGCAGGCAGCATGATTATAGAGCAGGAGGAGGAGCTGGGCAGAGAGATCTAGAGGTTTGTGGGAAAAGATTCAGTATAACCTGGCATTTACCCATTGAAAGCTCTGTTCTGTTTGTGCTGAGAAGTCAAGGAGGTAGGCCCATCAGTCATTGACAGTATCCCCTCTATGACTATGTATACAGTACTAGATATCGATAACTGATAGGACCGCCTCCTTGACTTCTTACAGCAGAAATTTCAATAGATAATTTACAGAATCTTTTAACACAACACTATATATCAATCTACTCAGCTCCTTCTGCTCTATAACATTCTATAGGTTGAACAGCATTTTATATGACAGTTTCCCTTTAATATTAATTGAAAAAAATTCATTTTTGAAAAGCCTGGAAAAATAAGTATGGGAATACAAATATTATATATATAATATGGTGATAGACTAAGTCTGGCAGATCTTTCTGTGTTTGTGGCATTCCTTTATATTGTCCAGGTAGGAGTGGCCAGTGACAGTATCCTTGGCAAAAAAGAAAGGACCACAGACTTTTTGCCTGCTCATTGCACAGAAAACATCCCTAATGTGCTCAATAAAGGCACATGCTTTTTCTGATACCCAAATTCTCATATTGTGGCAATTGACCATCGCTGAACATCAGCCTGTCAGTGAATGGCCATTTACCACTGCTGTTACTTTAACAACAAGCTGCAACTTTTGCACCATCTTTTTTGAATATATACACACGCACACAGATACACACACACATATATATGACATATATACTGTATTTATATAGTAAAAGTGAATGTATATTGACATTATCATGTTTGTTCATAGGAACACCTTCTGGCAAAACTTAAAGGCATATTGGTGAGTAGTGTTGACAGCTCATGTTATTTTATTTTATTTCCAGTATTGCTTCAATATTAATTTTAACAATTTTTATAATAGGAATCAGTCCGTCAGACCATTGACCATGTTGTGGTAAGTATTATCGTAAACAATACATTTCATAAAAAGGCTTGTAGAAGAATTCTTAATTGTGTTTTTTTTTTTTTTTTTTAACTGTAGAATAAGTTAGGAGCTCAACAAGTACGTCCTTAAAAAGACAGAGATGGTAAGTTATAGAACATAATACCGTAGTAGGATGCTTTGATGCTATATATATTGTGTAATATTTGTAGAAGTCCTTTGCAGTTCTCCAGAAATAGAATTATCCTCTTACCATGGTTATATATGGCACAATCAATATAATCAATGTATATGGTCTAAATAGTAGGGAGGCAGATAAACAAAATTTGACCGTGGACAATTTCAGCAAGATTATCAAAGCTCAACTTTGGTGTCTGCTGATAGTATCCTATATCCAGGAGTGATGTTCACCCTATTGGCTTCATGACAGAAGATAACAGGCAATTTCCCTATAGAATCCCTATTTCATGTCCGTCCTATTCATGGACAGCTCCATTTTTTCTATACTCTGGGATGACATCTGTTTTTTTTTCACAGACCCATAGATTTTTATTGGTGTGATGCATCTGTGATGCACCACCATCAGTAAACAAAAAAGAATTGCTTCCATGCGAATGTGTGAATAAGATCTAACTAATCAACGCAAAGGACAGCTGACCCTGATGTGAGCTGAACACTGAATCTTCTGATCTGGAGTCAGACATGCTACATTTGCACTTGGTCCCAAAGAATCTTTTAGGCCTGGTGTAAACATGGCGTTTTACAGTCTCTGCAAAGTGGATGGTATTCTAGCGAATCCCATCCACATATTGCAGAAAAATATGAGCAGCGGAAATGCTGCGATTTCCAAAGCCATTGTTTTTGGAAAGCACAGCATGTTAATTATACCTACGGAAATGCCGGCATTTCCCTATAGGTATAATTGAAGCAGAAAGTATGCAGAGGAAAACTGTGACTCCGATATGTTTTTTCCCAACCTACAAAAAAAGCTGCGTTTCCAAAAATGCCCATGTTTTGTCAATTATACCAGCGGAAATGCTGGCATTTTCTCTATAGGTTTAAAAAGGAAAGAAAATTTGCTGAAAGAAACTCAAAAACGCATTTAAAAACGTTTTTTAAGCTGCATTTTGCTAGGTGTAGCCTTAGCCTTATGGATCAGAAGTTTTCACCTTTGAACCTGGATGACTTGAAGTATAATTGACAGTTACGTGTAGCTGAACCAAACGACAATGTGTTGTAACTACGGTGTACTTTGTTTACATGCTAACTATATTGCAATTTTCTTTATTTCAGGCAGCATGCTGACATATGACACCTATTATGCAAACTTCAAGATCTATCATGTTTGTTTATTACAACAAAATAAAGCTAAAATTTATAGATTATAAAACCTGAATTTATATGTCAACCATCCATAAGTGTTAGAAATGTGTATACTGTTATTAAAAAAGAATTGGTCATACAGTATGCAATAAAAATAGTATTAGTGATTACTGTAATATTGAGATCAATGCACACAATCAGGTTCAAGGTATCAGTTTGCAGTTAGCCCCTACCATCCCTCTAGTGGCAGCTGCAGATTTGGAGCTTTGTGTAAACAAAAAAAAAAAACCTGTCTATTATCAAGATGTATTAAGAAATTAGTCAGGACATAATTTTGATTCTATTTAGATAAAATAAAATGGTGTTCAAGTGTGCACAGTCTGTTGAAAGAAAACTTTCAAAAGGGAGAATCAGGGCACAGTTTATTGAGAAGATTTCAAGTAAAAAATATCCATGTATGTGTACTCTATAAAAGCATCTGTCTGATATTTGCATCTTTTCGTCAAGGCCGACAGCTTTCAGTCTAGGGACGTATATGTTTTTATAGCACACGTGACATCTCATTTATGTTGCGACATGTGTATAACTAATAGTTTACATCCTTGTGTCACTGCCATAGCCTGTCTACCAATGAATGTATGCTAATGTACTCTCCCTGATCAGCTGTTTAGAATGTCTCATTTGGCTTGAAAGGGGGTTGTTACCCCAAAAGGCATTGCTGTGTATTAGAGACTTAAAAATAAAAGCAATTATCAGAATACTCCTACCTGAATCATCCAGTTACTTTCCACTGAGAGGGTAGTGCCAGACCAAGGTCATTTTTCTCTCTCTGTTTGCAATAACATTCTATGGGACTCTTGGTCACGTTGGGATTCCCTAATGCCAAGGTGGCAACACACGGCTTAAAGAACAGCTATCCAGGTGTTCTGATTGCTGGTGATGTACAGTGCTGGCCAAAAGTATTGGCACCCCTGCAATTCTGTCAGATAATACTCAGTTTCTTCCAGAAAATGATTGCAATCACAAATGCTTTGGTAATAATATCTTCATTTATTTTGCTTGCAATGAAAAAACACAAAAGAGAATGAAAAAAAAAGTCAAATCATTTTACACAAAACTCCAAAAATGGGCCGGACAAAAGTATTGGCACCCTCAGCCTAATACTTGGTAGCACAACCTTTAGACAAAATAACTGCGAACAACCGCTTCCGGTAACCATCAATGAGTTTCTTACAATGCTCTGCTGGAATTTTAGACCATTCTTCTTTGGCAAATTTCTCCAGGTCCCTGAGATTTGAAGGGTGCCTTCTCCAACCTGCCATTTTGAGATCTCTCCACAGGTGTTCTATGGGATTCAGGTCTGGACTCATTGCTGGCCACTTTAGAAGTCTCCAGTGCTTTCTCTCAAACCATTTTCTAGTGCTTTTTGAAGTGTGTTTTGGGTCATTGTCCTGCTGGAAGACCCATGACCTCTGAGGGAGACCCAGCTTTCTCACACTGGGCCCTACATTATGCTGCAAAATTTGTGGGTAGTCTTCAGACTTCATAATGCCATGCACACGGTCAAGCAGTCCAGTGCCAGAGGCAGCAAAGCAACCCCAAAACATCAGGGAACCTCCGCCATGTTTGACTGTAGGGACCGTGTTCTTTTCTTTGAAGGCCTCTTTTTTTTTTCCTGTAAACTCTATGTTGATGCCTTTTCCCAAAAAGCTCTACTTTTGTCTCATCTGACCAGAGAACATTCTTCCAAAAAGTTTTTGGCTTTCTCAGGTAAGTTTTGGCAAACTCCAGCCTGGCTTTTTTATGTCTCTGGGTCAGAAGTGGGGTCTTCCTGGATATCCTACCATAGAGTCCCTTTTCATTCAGACGTCGACGGATAGTACGGGTTGACACTGTTGTACCCTCGGACTGCAGGGCAGCTAGAACTTGTTTGGATGTTAGTCGAGGTTCTTTAGCCACCATCCGCACAATCTTTTGTTGAAATCTCTCGTCAATTTTTCTTTTCCGTCCACATCTAGGGAGGTTAGCCACAGTGCCATGGGCTTTAAACTTCTTGATGACACTGCGCACGGTAGTCACAGGAACATTCAGGTCTTTGGAGATGGACTTGTAGCCTTGAGATTGCTCATGCTTCCTCACAATTTTGCTTCTCAAGTCCTCAGACAGTTCTTTGGTCTTCTTTCTTTTCTCCATGCTCAATGTGGTACACACAAGGACACAGGACAGAGGTTGAGTCAACTTTAATCCATTTCAACTGGCTGCAAGTGTGATTTAGTTATTTCCACCATCTGTTATGTGCCACAGGTAAGTAACAGGTGCTGTTAATTACACAAATTAGAGAAGCATCACATGATTTTTCAAAGGGTGCCAATACTTTTGTCTACCCCCTTTTTATGTTTGGTGTGGAATTATATCCAGTTTGGCTTTTTGACAATTTTTTTTGTGGTTTTCCATTGACGACAAATTAAATGAAGATATTACCAAAGCATTTGTGATTGCAATCATTTTCTGAAAGAAATTGAGTATTATATGACAGAATTTCAGGGGTGCCAATACTTTTGGCCAGCACTGTATAATAGTTGTGTCCTACGCACAACTATCTAAGGTGAGCAATGTGCTAACCACTTTTGTCTTGACCAATCCACCACAATATACTGCCCTGTGAGACGCTCTGCCTTCTTTTTCTCTCTTTAAACAGCAAGAAGATGTTTGGACTACAAATGCATTGGCAAGCAGTGCGAATACAAAGTATATTTTTTCAAAGTGGCACCACTTGACAATTATTATGAGTTTCCACGCTGAGACAATTACATGTAGCCAAAACCCTGGCCGTCTATGGTGGCCAATGGCAGCATTTTTGCACAGGTAAATCTGAGGTATTACCATGCAAATATAGACCACAACAGGTGGGTAGGAGTATAGTTAAATGTGGCTACCACAGTATGGATGCTCAGTCTTAGAGGGAGCACTCAGATCCAAAATGCCTTCCAAACCAATAATAAGAATGCTGAGGGCCTTTAATAGGAGCAGAAAAATAACTTTGTGGACATATCTTTGGTTTGGATCTGACAGACTCCTTTTAAAGATAAAAATCCCAACACTAAATTATATCAAGCACTAGATTTTTTCATTATCAGACTAATATAGATGCAGTATATGTTAGTTTATCAATTGGTGCTTTACACTGTGTTAATGTTATTTTTTTTTTTTTTTTATTTAAAAAAAAAACCAAAAAAAAAAAAAAAAAAAAAAAAAACAGATAATAAAAGAATTGTCAATAAAATATTAAAAAAACAAAAACAAACAGAAAATGAAAAGGTACAAACAAAAAAACCCATAGAGGACATAAATGACTGATGAGGAACTGAATGATCTCAAGATAGGTCTTATATCTGAAACACTGTGATACACACTATTGAACCATGAAGTTTCATTGTTAAAGGCTAAAGGTAATGTATCTGTTTTTGTAACAGATATGGATTTGTGGATTAGTAGAGTTACTTCCCGACTTAAATCATGAAACCAGATAGTTTTATTCCATGAGGATATAAGAACATCACTCAACAAAAGATTAACTACTTTTCCTGTACTACATTTTTTTGCACTGATACAGAATGGGTGTTCCGGTGAACTGCCTTATAACAGTATGTACAAGGAGGATTACAAAAGTTTACCTGTATCTTTATGGTTTCAGTGAAGTTACACTTGTCAAGATCTGTCATCTGTATATAAACCAGACACTTGTAAGGCTTGAAACTCATAATATTTTAAACCTCAATGTAATTTTCACACTAGTATCCTTTTTGATACATTGGAACACAGACATGAGTCTGTACTATATAAAATTATACTATAATAGGCAGAGGCATAACTTGACATTCCTGGTCTCCAATACAAAATCTGAAATGGGGCCCCTACCTACCCTGTGACATTTAGAATAGTGGTATAGATTTGTGACAGTGGGATCTTCAGGGCACTCTCAGGGTCCGGTAGGCTTTATTCACATTAGTTTCATGCTTTCATTCCTAAAAGAGCTGTGTTAGGGGCCTTCGTAGCGTATAATGACAAGGGTCATTATGTGAATGTTTTTCTTTCTTTCAAAACTTATCATAACTAACAAGTCAACAAATCATATTCATAGTTATGGAACGGATACCAAAGTGTTTCATATGCAATCATCTTCATTTTTTGTTTACTGTAGCATGGTCAGTTCTAGCTTTTCTGGTTCCTGAGGTGAAAATTGAAAAGTATACTATATTAAAGGGAGATGGAATAGATATTAGGTCACAGATAATAATGAGTGGGACAGAACTGGTCCTATGATGCTTCTTATAGCAAAACATGGGATTATATAATTTCTTTATCATGAATTGTTTTTACTACATTCAGAAAACAATAGACAGGTTAGTCTTCATTCACACATCAGTTTCTGTCCATGTACTTTTTGTCCATTTTTTGGACAGAAGCACTCACTCAACTCAGTGGGTCAGTGAAAATTACACACAGCACATAGATGCCTAACCATTTCTACACACGTGGACAAAATTGTTGGTACCCCTCGTTTAATGAAAGAAAAACCCACAATGGTCACAGAAATAACTTAAATCTTACAAAAGGAATTTGCCAAACTACATGTTGACAAGCCACAAAGCTTCTGGGAGAATGTCCTATGGACAGATAAGACAAAAATCAAAATTTTTGACAAGGCACACCAGCTCTATGTTCACAGATGGAAAAATGAAGAATATCTTGAAAAGAACACTGTCCCTACTGTGAAACATGGAGGAGTCTCTTATGTTCTGGGGCTGCTTTGCTGCATCTGGCACAGTGTGTCTTGAATCTGTGCATGGTACAATGAAATCTCAAGACTATCAAGGGATTCTATAGAGAAATGTGCTGCCCAGTGTCAGAAAGCTTGGTCTCAGTCGCAGGTCATGGGTCTTTCAACAGGATAATGACCCAAAACACACAACTAAAAACACCCAGTTACAGGAATCGTTTAATTGCAGTGATTGCCTCAAAAGGTTGTGCAACAAAATATTAAGTTAAGGGTACCATCATTTCTGTCCAGGCCTGTTTCATGAGTTTTCTTTTTTTTAAAAAATTTTGTTGAAGCATGGTTGAAAAGCAATGACTGACTTTCATTTGTTCATTTTCATATAATTTTTATACATTATTACTTTTGTCAGATTCAAGTTATTTCTGTGACCATTGTGGGTTTTTCTTTCATTAAATGAGGGGTACCAACAATTTTGTCCACGTGTGTAGGAGAAGCTCTGAAAATTGCATTTCTGCAATCATGTGACCTTTTTCAGTGGACTGGGCAAAGTGGACCTCCAGCCATGTATTAAAATGAAAGTGAAAAATTATTACATAAAGATGGAAAATCATGGACACTCAGTGACAGAGAACAGAAAAAAAAACAGACATTTTAAATAAAAAACAAACTTTAAACACAGACAGGGCCATGAACAAAGCCTTAATAAAAGAGTTACACAGGATTGTTCTAAATGTAATAGATACTCAGCTGGATCCATACATGTTTACCATTTTGTAATGGAGTTAGAAAATTTTGGAATAAAGTGAACAGCCAGACTGTAGCAGCACTAAGGCTGGCCAAAAACATTAAATATCAAATGCCATCATGCAGCCGTCCAATCAATGATGGGATTGTATAGTGCAAATGATCCCATCATTAACATTAACAACTAAACTGCCCAATCAGGTTGCAGTTTACTGTTGACCAAAAAGTTGACCAATAGCTGCTGATCCTGCCAAACAGTAGTATTTTCATTCCGCTGAAAATATCCAGCATGACCAATCCATTGGTTGGTTAGAAAGATGGGCAATCCCCAGAAGATTTGTTTCGTCCTGCGTTTAGACGAAGTGAAACCCCAGTTCGGTTCAGTCCAAAATTGTTTGGATAGAACTGGAAGAGAAATTATTATACTTTTGGGGTCTCTTCAGACCCGAGTATAATAGCTGGTGGTCCAGGGGATGCTTACCGTGCCCATGTTAATGCCGAGGCCCAATCACAGGCCTCAAAGGTGACCCCTGGGTGCATAATATCACAGAGTAGCGAAAGACACCATGAGGAAGAAGACACAGAACGCTGGACACCACAAGGAGGCCCAGAAGAAGTAATGGAAGGTGAGTATAAATATTTATTTTTTATTTTTGTCACCTATTACACTCTAGGGACTGAAGACTATTTTACTTTTATAATATGTAAACAGATGTAAAAATTTAATTCATATAGATAAAAGCAAAAATATAGATGTTTGAGTACGAGAAAGTCATTGAAGCAGATTAATAAATAGAAATCCTGTCTATATAGGAGTATCACTAGCTTAACTACAGAGATGGATCACAATGGTTGCAGCTGCAACTGGGTCTAGAAGCTGCGGGGAGGGCAACAGTCAGTTGGTCAGCATCATATAGTCACTGAGGAATTTGTGAGGGCAACACTAAGGGAATGATAGGAAGTTTGTTTGGACAGACATGTTGTGAACAAGTCATCGTGGCTGTCTGGGCCCAAATAGAGAAAGAAAGTGAAATATAAATGCTGCTAAAATGTATAGATGGTTGTGAGTAGAAGTTGTACAGGGAGGCCCGAGCTGAGCTTTTGCACCAGGGCCCATGTGCCTTCAGTTACACCCCTGAGGGAGGGGAACCCTGCTATTATGGGGGGCAGTGAAAAGTCACTAGGAGTGTATGATCACATTGTAGAAATAAATGTCTGGCCTCGGGTTTCTACCATGGTTTGAAGTTTTGAACTGGTGAAGAAAGGGTCTAGTGTCAATAATCTGTGTTCAGTCAAATGTGGCAAAAGCGACCACAACAACTTTTTACATAATGGCGCAGACCCCCACAACAATGGGACTACTCTGAGATAGCTGAAGTACTTGAAGCACTTGGCTATCTCTGGTGCTCCTATTGAAGAGAATGGGAGCGCCGACCACCACCATTCTGTCTGGCTGCAGTCTTCAGTTTGTAGAACAACCCCTTTAATGAAAAATCAGTGGTAAGTGGCTAGTGACCGAAAATGAAAGCAAAACTTACTTAGTTGTCCACAGCAACCAATCACAGCACAGCTTTCACTTTTCTAGAGACAAATTTGAAATGTTCTTACATAGTTTTGAGATAAGATGGTGACATCCAAACAAGAAAAAGCTTTTAGCATGTTGGATTTTGTTAGAACAGGGACTGTTGTACAGTACAGAGAAAGTAAGAGAATAAATTAACTACATTTTGTGTTGTGAGAAGCTATTCAAACCCACTGGGTGCTTATGTCATGGGAAAGTCCGAGCCACGCAAAGACTAAAGAAAGGCACAGTGAACAGGATTCCAGTCATGCACAAATGTAGTCCTAGAAAGTCGACCAAGCTGACTAGTATGGAAGTACAGGTGCCACAAACCACAGTATGATGTATGTTATGAAAAAGTCTGTGCTGTGAGCCAAACAGATTACATCTCCTTCAAAACATGAAGCCAAATGACAAAAGGAAATGCCATGACTTTAACATTAACTTACAGGGTCAAGTGAAAAAGCGTAAATTTTCTGACGGGCTGTTGTTTAACAGTAAGGCAACCTTTCATCTCAGCAGGAAGATCATTTGCTACATTAAAATGGGGCTCAGAAAAACCATGTAAACATGTTTTGTGCAATGAGCAGGAGCAAAGTTTATGATGTCTTTTTTTTTTGCAGAGGATACTGTACAGAGGATACTACAGGATTACACAATTTCTTTATCATGAATTGGCTTTACTACAAACAGAAAACAATAGATAGGTTAGTCCTCATTCACACATCAGTTTGTCCATGTACTTTTTGTCCATTTTTTTGGATATAAGCACTCACTAAACTCAGTGAGTCAGTGAAAATTACACAGCATTACACACCATTTTTTGGACATGTTAACCCCTACATGCACCAGTATGTACATGTTCGTCCTGGTGCACGTGACTCTGAAGCAGAGCAGGTGCACTAGTTGCTAGATCTGTGCTGTTTCACACAGCAGGGACCCAGCAGCATTGCCTGTGATCACAGGCGTGACTTGGATAGATGTATGTATTTTCATGTTAATAAATTTATGTTATATTCTTTCAGTTATGAATACCTAGGCTTTAATTTTACTCTATTCTTTTTCAGTCCCCTCTCAGTTTCTCCCTGCACAACATTCTTCATAATACTGGTCGTGCTGGGAACTCTACACCTCAGTTCTATTGAGTATGGGGGGTAGATAGTGAAAGGAATTAGGTTTCAGATAAAGCGGACCGAGAATGGGGAGGAGTGCCTCTTTATGATGGGTACATTTAAGAAAGCAAATATCCTGCTCTGATATAGCAGGTGGCACTATTTCACCCATAGCAACCTTGACTTTGCTTACCCTCTGCAACAGACAACTCAGTTTTGTCTTAGGTACATATTCCTGGTTTAAGTTGGCTGCTGCACATTATTTTCTTTGGAAGGGCATGTAATATCATATTAATATAAAGCATGTCTAAATAGCTGGAGAATTGCATGGGAAGGTCAAATAAATATTTACTGGATGTCTTTTTCATTCTCAATTTTTATGGTGACTGTTACTACCAGGGACATAATGCCAAATACAACAGTTACTTATAAAACCATTCAGAACTATACTAGTGTATCGATTTATAGTATGTAATAAACATTAATATTTAGCAATAATGAATCAGGTGTCATAGCCATATATGATAACATACATAAATACATAAGGACATTTTCAGAGACAGGTTTACGAGAGAGATCGCATAACAATGAAATTAGAAAAATACCTATATTAGAAAATGAATGTTATGTATCCCAAATGGTAAATGTTGATAACTGCTGATATATAAAAGTCATGTGTACCCAAAAAATGGCACTAATAACTGGCTTGCAATAAACAACATTAAACAAATAAATAAAAATGCTATTGGGTGTTGAAATATCTTGACACAAAAACTAAGCATTTTCTGAAAAAAAAAAACCAGTTCTTTATACAAAATCTACATAAGCCTTGTATTACTGTTAGTATACTGATCCATATATTATCCATATATTATTTATACTGCAAGATGAGCAGTGTAAAAATAAATTCCTAGAAAATATGGAATACTGTAATATGCGTTTTTTTTCCCTTGCCCCCTGAAATAGTTATATTATTCAATACAGTAAACGCATCCCAAAGGTGTCTGTACAAAAGCTACAACTTGTCCAACAAAAAAACAAGCGCTTATAAGGTTACAAGTCATCATAGTGCTAATTAGGAAAGGATAATTGGCCAATGGAATGCAAAGGGGGGGGGGGGCATTTTAATGGTCCTTCAGGCTACAACTAGTCATGCCACTAGAGAGTTAAAATGCATTTAATGTATCTGAGTTATGCTCCAAAAATATATGAAAACTAGAGATGAGCGAATCGATTCTGCAGAAGTGGCATTCGATCAGAATTTCAGGAAATCTTCGATTCTCCACGATTCCGGATTTCCTGATGCTTCGTGGTAACGAATATTTAGTAAGTACCTTTGTGACATCAGACGGTCACAAGATATTCTCTAGTGATGTGATTGGGTAGGTGTGTCTTTGCTTGTTAGCAGATCCTTCCACATGAATAAAAGTTGTCCGTGCTGAAGAGAGAGAGACACACACAAACATGACCGCGGCATCAAAGGGCTTCTGGCATTTTGCCGCCCACCCCGCCTCTCTGCAGCCCGGAAATAGCTGTTTATTCGCCACAAAGCAATTCGGATCGAAGAAAATTTTTTTGGAACTTCGAATCGAAGTGCCGAATTGAACTTTTGAGAAATTCACTCATCTCTAATTTAAAATGTTTTAAAAAAATACCTCTTTCAGAACCCCTTACCCAGAACACATTTTCTGTCATAGTTTTTAATACTCTCTGTCTTTGAGAAGATGACCACCTGAGAAGATGTAATGCAATTTCACACAACGTGGGGCTTCAGCCTAAAACACCTCTTTGCAGTATTTGGCTCCCAGGCACCCAACCTGTGGCTGTACGATCCTCCATGTTGCCTCTACTCCTTAGCATCGTGCTTTTATAACACTACAGAATAAAGCAGCTATGTTTTTCTAAATTCGGCTTTAACAATAAGTATAGTTTTCTTTATTATAATCATTAGAAGTGTAGAATAAGTGTTTGTTTTATAATGCTTCGGCTTTTCTTATTTAGAGATTTCTACTTTTACCCATTAACACGTGCTACTCAACTATTTACTGTATTATACTGACACCTTGTGGGAAATTTGATTTTGAAACTATGCTATAAAAGTGTTTTGCGTATTTTTTTTTTTGTTAGAAAGTTTGTAAAAAGAACAGATTAAATTTTAGACTAAAACTAACGTGTTACATAACTTTCTCTGCTTTTTGCCACCTCTTAGCTGGATTAGTTTACACAACACTTTTATGCTATAACGGTGCATTAAATTTATCATGTTTTGGACTCTACGTAGTTTCACCACCTTTTCTACACATTTTTGAAAAGTGTCTGTGATGCTCAAATACCATCTAATGGCAGCAGCACACGACCGTGTTTCCCCCGTGAAACACGGCCCGTGTGCTAGCCAGATGTACTGGCTTGAACTTCATGCTGGGAGCTGGACTCCTACCAGCATAGTTATCTATGATGCTAGGAGTCCCTGCCTCCCAGTGACATACTGTCCCGTACTGTAATTGATAATTTTCCTAACTTGTGATGAAGAAAAGTTTCAGGGTAGATATGGTCTGAATGAAGGTTCGTAAGAGTTACAAGATTTGTCTTGTAGAGGGTGTTTTTGCAACTATGAGCTTTTCAAAATCCATAAATTCCCATTGCCAGGAGAATTTTGTAGCAAAGGCCAGACAATATTTATCGTAATGAGCTTGATGTAAAAAGGTTAACTGTGATGACCTAAGGATTTCTCTAATGTACTGTATGTTGCTTCAGGTAACTTTTGATCAGTACAGAACTTTCTTACAGAGTAAGGCATGAGTTGATTCCAAAAGACTTTAAGAGGATGTTTAATTTCAGGCAGAAGACAGTGTAAGAGTCCCATTGGGAGGCATAAGGACAGGGTAGGTGCCAGTCTAGGTTGTAGACTATGCCATACTTCGCAGACACCTCTCAGAATTGGGATAAATGATGGATGACGGAATAGTTTAGGGTCAGGTAGCCATAGGTCCTGCAAGATGTCGGGATCGTTGGTCGTTGTAACTATCTCAGGGAGAGCTGTAGATTTAGAGGTACTAATGAGTTCTAGCCAAAGCTGGAGTAGTTTTGCATCCTAATAATTCTTCTCATTAGGAATGTTTATACCACCAGCTGTCTTCGGGCGAGATAGTGCCACGTGTGCCAAGCACAGTTTCTTCTGTCCCCAAATATAATTAGAGAACAGAGCTTTCACTGATTTGAAGAATGAAGTAGGAAGTGAGATCAGGAGCACTCGTAGCTAATATAGGATTTTTGGGAAGATGTATGTCTAAATCAAGTTTCTTCTTCCCAGCCAGGAAAGCAGTGGGATATCGTAGGACCATTTGAATCGGAGACCTGGTCAATAAGAGTTGTTAATTACACTCCTAGATACACTCCTAGATAGGAGATTGAGTGCATGGCCCAGGTGAAGGGGAGACAGTCTTTAAGATGTCTCTGCAATGCGGCAGACAGAGAGAGAGATTTCAGACTTTCTTTCATTAACTTTATAATTGGAAACTGCACCATATTGGTCCATCAACTTCTGTAGTCTATGTAAGCCACACTCAGGGTTGGCGACAATAAATAGTATGTCATCAGCGAATGCTGCAGAATGGAGGACTGTACTTCCCATTTTGAGGCCCAAAATGTCAGGATCTTGTCGCACTGCCTGTAGCAAATTTTCCAGGTATAGGATGAAGAGAGTTGGAGAGAGGGGGCAACCTTGCCGGGTCCTATTAGTAATAGATAACGTTGGTGAAAGGGTGCCGTTGACTTTCAACCTAGTATGCGGGAGTGAGTATAGCGTTAAAATGGCCGAGATGAAAGGCTGAAAGATGCCAAGTTTTCGCAGAGTTGCTGTCAAGAAATCCCAATCAACCCTTTCAAATGCCTTTTCGGCATCTACCCCAAGGAATGCTAAAGGGGTTTTAGTGGTTGTGGCATATTCTATTTCTTGGAGCAATTTTGCAGAGTTAACACTGCCCTCTCTCGTCTTCACAAAATCAATCTGTTCCTCATGAATAAGGGAGGGGAGCAGGGATTGCAGTGCTAGAAGCTTCGTCCAGAACTTAGTGTCCAAATTTAACAAGGAGATCGGTCTATAACTCCAATCCAAAAACAATAATTTCCAGGATGTAGCAGTTTCCATATAAAACTTTGTCTTTATTCACACCACAAATGACATCAGCAAGGAACTGAAGTTACTGCTTATGCGTTTCGGCGGACAGCCTTAGTCATAGCATACCATACTGACATATGCAGCTCCCTTTATAGGGCCACTTCCTATAGTCATACATATGCATAACTCCTCCTCCACATAAATCAAATATTGCATTAAAACTACAGTAAAATCACATATATAAATAAACAATAACATTTAAGATACCAGTCACATAACTTCTCTAATATTGATATATTCATACCTTCTGGTATTCGTGTTTGTAGTCTACATGAAGCGAGATCCTTCCCTTCTTCAGCAATTAAGGTGACATACAGTTCTTGAGTTTGTTTTGGTAATTTTTTGCCTTGAAGAAGGGCATTGGGTAATTGTTGCAGATGTGGTAAAAGGATGAACTGAAACATCTTGTAATATTTGAGTGGAAAGCTGTCTGAGCCCAAGCATTTGTTAGGTGGGAAACTAAGAACAGTCTTCCGCAGCTCTTCTTCTGTGATAGGATTCATGAGCTGAGTCGGTTGTTGAGGCGTTATGTTTAACAATTGTAGTGAGGTAAGGAAGGCTTTCATAAGGTCTTCCTTTGTGTCGGGGGTATGGTTGGAGCACAGCCTTTGAGATTATAAAGAAAATAGAATTTCTGAAAAGCTTCTGCTATTTTAGAAGTTACAGAGTGTACAGTCCCATCAGGGGTCTTGATAGCTGAAATGTGGGTTCTAACTCTTGCCTTTTTTTTTTTTTTTTTTTTTTTTTATTAAGGAGGACATCATCTTTCCCCCTTTGTTTCCATGGGCATATAGTTTGTGGCAAAAATAGAGAAGATGTTTGGCCACTCTTGCATTCAAGATATCTCTTAGTTCCTCCTGCAGGGCCTGTAGTTGTGCTAGTTTTCCAGCTATCAGCGATCTCTTGCAAAGACTAACTGAGCTATTTGGCCAAAGATGTTATCAATCTTAGCTTAATTAGATTTCTAGACTCCTCGAATATGGACTTTATGAGCTTCCCATATTATTGCTGGGTTGAGGTCTTGAGATTAATTAATGTGGAAGTACTCTTTCAGATGTTTACAGACTTCAGATCGTAACTCCTCATCATCAAGAGCTGCCTTGTTCATTCGCCAGGTATACTCAGGTAGTGGCAGAGGGGCAAACAAGACCATGACAGAAACTGGAGCGTGGTCTTATATGATAATCGATCCGATGAGCGACTTTGAAGCATGTTGAAGCAGAGATCTAGACAAGAGAAGATTGTCTAGCCTGGAAGGACTGCCTGGGATTTGAAAAGAAAGTAAAGTCTTTCGTGGAGGGGAAGTGGATGTGACACACATCTAATAGCTGGAGATGTTGTAATTTGGTGTAGTTCTTTTCTTTGTAGGCCTCATTCCGTCTTCGGTAGAGATGAGCGAATTTCTCAAAAGTTTAATTCGGCAGTTCGATTCGAAATTCCAAAAAAGTTTGCTTCAATCCGAATTATTTAGCGTCGAATAAACAGCTATTTCCGGGCTACAGAGAGCTGGGGTGGATGCCGCGGTCATGTTTCCCTCTCTCTGTCTTCAGCACGGACAACTTTTATTCATGTGGAAGGATCTGCTATCAAGCAAAGACACGCCTACCCAATCACATCACTAGAGAATATCTTGTGACCGTCTGATGTCACAAAGGTCCTTACTAAATATTCGTTACCACGAAGCATCAGGAAATCCGGAATAGTGTAGAATTGAAGATTTCCTGAAATTCGGATCAAATTCCACTTCTACAGAATCGATTCGCTCATCTCTAGTCTTCGGTAAACAGTAGAATGATGTGCTTTACCAAAAAGCTCTATTTTGATCTGTCCACAAGACACTTAGCTTTTTTATGTCTCTGTCAACAGTCAGGTCCTCCTGGGTCTCCTGCCATAGCGTTTATTTTTATTCAAATGTTCACGCAGACACTGATGCACCCTGAGCCTGCAGGACAGCGTGAAGTTCTTTGGAACTTGATTGGGACTTCTTATCCATCATCCGAACTATCCTGCATTGCAACCTTTCATCAATTTTTCTCCTCTGTCCACATCCAGGGAGATTAGCTACAATGCCATGGGTTATAAACTTCTTGATTATGTTGCACACCATGGACAAAGGAACACCAAGATCTTTGGGGATGGACTTTTTGGATTTTGGTTCTCAAGTCCTTAGACAGTTCTCTCCTCCTCTTTCTGTTCTCCATGCTTAGTTGTGGCACACACAGACACACAATGCAAGGACTGAGTCAACTTTTTTCCTTTTTATCTGGTTTCAGGTGTGATTTTTATATTTCCCACACCTGTTACTTGCCACAGGTGAGTTTGAACGAGCATCACATGCTTGAAACAAACTTATTTACTCACAATTTTGAAAAGGTGGCAACAGTTTTGTCTGGCCCAATTTTGGAGTTTTGTGGGAAATTATATCCAGTTTGCCTTTTTTTCTCAGTTTTTTTTCTGCTTTTCCAATATACACAAAGGAAATAAACAAATAAACATGTGTAACTGACTGCAATAATTTTCTGGGAGAAATACTTAATTTTCTGGAAAAATTTCAGGGGTGCCAGCACTTACGGTTATGACACCAATAACAAACAAAAAAGCACATCTGAGGGGGAAAATGATGCATGTAACACATATCTATAGTTAAGATTGCAGCCACCACATGGATGCCTCACATGTCAGGAAGCGTGTTAATTGCAACACCCACTTCTATTAATCTCAATTCATAAGAGGGAGGAAAAGAACCCACCCTATAGGTGGAAACCTAAAGGGGTTGTCCCACAAAGTAAACTGGAGAATTTTTTTTCAAGCTCCTATATTCAACCTTACCGCAGCCAGGCTGAATGTGGCGGGACTGGGTCAGACTGGTGACGGTCGGCACTCTCATTCACTTCATTTGGAGCACTGAATTGAAGTGAATGTGAGTGCTGACCATCACCAGTACCACCAAGTTTTGCCCACATACAACCTGGCTGCAGTCAGGTTGTATGTGGGAGTGCAAAAAAAAGTTCTCCAGTTTACCTCCTAGGATATCCCCTTTAATGACATCACCAGGAAGAGTCACATGATGCCCCCACGTGACTCACACTTACACTTCCTCCTTCCTGTTGTGGGAGGTATTGTAACAGTTTCAAGCTAATCTCACTAACAGCATCTGTCTGTAATATTAAAAAAAATGGCCCCAAGATTTCACCATATTACCAATTCATACAACGTACAAAGTACAAATACAAGTGCATCTTAATAAATTAGAATATCATCAAAAAGTATTTTTTTTTTTAGTAATTCAATTGAAAAAGTAAGTCACATATTATATTGAGTCATTACAAACAGAGTGAACTTTTTCAAGTGTTTATTTATGTTAATGTTGATGATTATGGCTTACAGCAAAGGAAAACCCAAAAGTCATCTCAGAAAATTATAATAATTAACCCAAAACACCTGCAAAGGCTTTCTAAGCGTTTAAAATGGTCCCTTAGTCTGGTTCAGTAGGCGACACAATCATAGGGAAGACTGCTGACTTGATAGATGTCCAGAAGGCAGTCATTGACACTCTCCACAAGGAGGATAAGCCACAAAAGGTCATTGCTAAAGAAACTGTCTGCTCACAGAGTGCTGTATCAAAGCATATTAATGGAAAGTTGAGTGGAAGGAAAAAGTGTGGTAGAAGAAGGTGCACAAGCAATTGGGATAACCGCAGCCTTGATAGGATTGTTAAGAAAAGGCCATTCAAAAATTTGGGGGAGATTCACAAGGAGTGGACTGCTGCTGGAGTCAGTGATTCAAGAGCCACCACACACAGATATATCCAGGACATGGGCTACAAGTGTCGCATTCCGTGTGTCAAGCCACTCATGACCAATAGAGAACACCAGAAGCATCTTACCTAGGCCAAGGAGAGAAAGAACTGGACTGTTGCTCATATCTCACAGAAAATAAATGGTTTCAAACGATAAAACTTAACTTTTAATATCTTAAAATAGAAAATAAACATAAAAGACGTCCACTAATCTACAGTCATGGCCAAAAGTTTTGAGAATGACACAAATATTCTATTTTCACATGATCTGCTGCCCTCTGGTTTTTATGTGTGTTTGTCAGATGTTTTTATCACATACAGAAATATAATTGCATTCATATTATGAGTAACAGAAGCTTATATTGACAGTTAGAATGAGTTAATGCAGCAAGTCAATATTTGCAGTGTTGACCCTTCTTCTTCAGGACCTCTGCAATTCTCCCTGGCATGCTCTCAATCAACTTCTGGACCAAATCCTGACTGATAGCAGTCCATTCTTGCAGAATCAATGCTTTAATTTTGTCTGAATTTGTTGGTTTTTGTTTGGCCACCCGTCTCTTGATGATTGACCACAAGTTCTCAATGGGATTAAGATCTGGGGAGTTTCCAGGCCATGGACCCAAAATCTCTATGTTTTGTTCCCTGAGCCATTTAGTTATCACCTTTGCTTTATGGCAAGGTGCTCCATCATGCTGGAAAAGGCATTGTTGAGCGCCAAACTGCTCTTGGACGGTTGGGAGAAGTTGCTCTTGGAGGACATTCTGGTACCATTCTTTATTCATGGCTGTGTTTTTAGGCAAGACTGTGAGAGAGCCGATTCCCTTGGCTGAGAAGCAACCCCACACATGAATGGTTTCAGGATGCTTTACAGTTGGCATGAGACAAGACTGGTGGTAGCGCTCACCTCTTCTTCTCCGAATAAGCTGTTTTCCAGATGTTCCAAACAATCGAAAAGGGGATTCATCAGAGAAAATGACTTTACCCAAGTCCTCAGCAGTCCACTCCCTGTACCTTTTGCAGAATATCAGTCTGTCCCTGATGTTTTTTCTGGAGAGAAGTGGCTTCTTTGCTGCCCTCCTTGAGACCAGTCCTTGGTCCAAGAGTCTCCGCCTCACAGTGCGTGCAGATGCACTCACACCTGCCTGCTGCCATTCCTCAGCAAGCTCTGCACTGCTGGTAGCCCGATCCTGCAGCTGAAACACTTTTAAGAGACGGTCCTGCCGCTTGCTGGTCTTTCTTGGGCACTCTGGAGCCTTTTTGGCACCAATGGAACCTCTCTCCTTGAAGTTCTTGATGATGCGATAGATTGTTGACTGAGGTGCAATATTTCTAGCTGCAATACTCTTCCCAGTTAGGCCATTTTTGTGCAGTGCAATGATGACTGCACGTGTTTCTTTAGAGATAACCATGGTTAACAGAAGAGAAACAATGATGGCAAGCACCAGCCTCCTTTTAAAGTGTCCAGTGGTGTCATTCTTACTTAATCATGACAGATTGATCTCCAGCCCTGTCCTCATCAACACCCACACCTGTGTTAATGGAGCAATCACTGAAATGATGATAGGTGGTCCTTTTAAGGCAGGGCTGCAATGATGTTGAAATGTGTTTTGGGGGATAAAGTTCATTTTCTAGGCAAATATTGACTTTGCAAGTAATTGCTGTTAAGCTGATCACTCTTTAGAACATTCTGGAGTATATGCAAATTGCCATTAGAAAAACTGAAGCAGTAGACTTTGTAAAAATTAATATTTGTAATCATTCTCAAAACTTTTGGCCATGACTGTACTAAAAAAAAAAGATCAATGTGGTCTGTGCCTGTCTATTCAAAGTTTATTCGGGGTTTAAATGTTAGATAGTATTCACACTATCCAACTTTCCACTGGACCTAGGGCATAATTGAATACTTTCACCACCCTTAGACTAAGATTATAGTATCACGACTGCATCATGCAACAGCTAAGTATTTTGTCAGTTGCTCTTAGTGCTAGGGAGACCCCAAGCACCTGGTCCCCACATAGATAATTTGTAAAGCATGCACTGACTAGACTCACGCACATCCATAATATACCTCCACAACCCTAGTCTCCAGTAAATACATATGCAGGTAATCTAGGTACAGGTCACAGTAACTCCATTTCCTGTCATTAAAATGTTATAACCATAAGGGAAACCACGATATTCTGACCCTTATGCTCAATAAACACATATATTGCAGTCATTACTGATATCCCCTATGTTGACTCCAGGGATATACAGCTACCATTTAAATTAGTGACTCAAATTTCGCCAACTAATCTCCAGGCTACTCAGACTGCCCCAGTCTCCTGTCAGTCCCTCATGCCCCCAAGTAGTATGGCTTGTGGTCAACTAACTAAAAAATAAACTTGCTCAAACTTGCTCTACGCATTTCCCCTGTGTTATCTGTATCAGTTTCATCAGGAGCTAATACTAATAAATCTATAAATTGGTCTAAGCTGCTATAAATTTCAAAAATAATGCAGATATGCAGTTACAACTGCAGTTCCTGGAGCACTAATAGTGTGCTCCAGTACTTAGAATAGCTGACGCCACACTGAGCCTTGGCTGCTTTATAAAGGTCAGCCCATTCATTCGGTGACACCCCCTTTCCTGATGCTGTCTGCATTGAGCCAATAGAAAATCGCAGCTCACTCTACCTCGGTCACGCCTCCTAGGGGGTGTGTCCAACTCAGTCCTCTACTGTGTTCATGTAAACAATTCCAGTGATCCAGCGCTAGACGGTGAGTCTATTGATTCACATTCGATCTTCACCTACTCCAC
The DNA here is from genome assembly GCA_947044405.1 of Leptodactylus fallax. NCBI lineage: Eukaryota > Metazoa > Chordata > Amphibia > Anura > Leptodactylidae > Leptodactylus > Leptodactylus fallax. Next base: position 138,034 of record CAMRHE010001114.1, read on the forward strand.
ATAAACTGCTGATCATCTGGCGCTGCGTCCCAGCAATTCCGATGATCAAGCGCCAAACAGTAAGTATGTACACTTAACATTCATTCTTCTGTATACCAGGTCATAAAACCAGAGGGGAGAGATCCAAACGGAGTTAAATCCAGATCAATATTATCCTATCACAACGGTACTCTAAAGGAACCAGAGGTTAAGTATAACCCCAGACCGTAATAGCGGGTGGATCATAAATCATCCCTATCATAGTTTACATATAGTGGGCTCTCCCTTAATATTCCCCCAACAAACTATAGATAACCTGACCACCCCCACTTAGATCTATTTGCATACCTCCTAATGATGGTCAATCCCTCCAACTCTATAACTCTTTCTATTTCTCAACCCTCTGATTGCGTACAAAATTACCGTACATAATAACTACGAACCATCAATAATCACAAAAATACATTGTAAATCGTACCTCGCCACCTCAATTCAAGCAATGCAAAAGATAGCGGAAGAGAGACCACTTAACCTCTACACATCTAAATTCGGGGTAATAAATGACACATAGCTCCCCCCATATGTCCCACCCCTTTCATCTTTCTTCAATAAATGGTGCAAAGGATATCAAATCATTGAGGCCTCTAGGTTTGACACAGTCAAACCTAAATATCCATTCTGCTTCCTTCCTCAAAATTACCCTATCCCAATCTCCTCCTCATGGCGATTTGCGTACTAACTCAATGCCCTGAAATCTCAATGTAGATGGGTCACCTCCAGGTTTGCTCCAGAAATGTAAACTCAGGGGACGTTCTTCTCTCCTGTTAATATATCCCACATGATCTAATAGCCTACGACGTAATTCCCTTTTCGTTTTGCCCACGTAGTTCACTGGGCACGGACAGGATGCGACATACACAACACCCATAGAGCGGCAATTGATGAAATCTCTAGTATAATATTTTTTACCCGTTGCTGCCGCCGTAACTTCACGTCCCTTCAAAATAAATTCACAGGTCCTACAACCACCACACCTAAAAGTGCCTGCCGGTCTTTCACTCCCCAACCAGGTACCCCCAGACTACTCTGGTTCCAAATGACTATGAACTAGTCTGTCTCTGAGGTTACGGCCTCTCCTGTAGGTGATTGATACATATTCAGATACCCTATCCCTTAAATCAGGGTCCTGTCGAAGGATATCCCAATATGATCTCAATATATCAACCACCATTCTGGAACCTTGATTAAATGTCCCGATTAATCTAATGATGTTTTGGGGAGGAGGTTCATATTTTGGTATCGGTAATCTTTGTCTGTCACATTCTGTCGCAAAACGTCTAGCATCCTGGAGCACATTTTTCGGGTACCTTCTACTCCTAAATCTTTGCTCTAATAACTGAGATTCAGTATTGAATTCCTGGACCGAAGAACAGTTTCTGCGTACACGCAAAAACTGTCCCTTGGGGATCCCACTACGAAGTGGTCTTGGATGGGAGCTTTCCCACCTCAAGAGATTGTTTGTTGCTGTCTCCTTACGATACAAAGTGGTGGATACATTCCCATCACTCCCAATTCATATACTAAGATCCAGGAAATTAATATTGTTTTGACTGATGGTCGCTGTGAATTTCAAGTTCAAATCATTAATGTTCAATTTCCTCACAAACTCCCAGAAACATTCCACTGAGCCAGTCCATATTAATAATACATTGTCAATATATCTGAGCCATAGGAAGATGTGTCTCGTCCATTCCTCCCATGCCTCAGAAAAGACGTGACGCTCCTCCCACCACCCCAAAAACAAGTTGGCATATGTCGGGGCTGCAGGGCTGCCCATGGCAATACCCTGCAGCTGGTGGAAGAAGCATCTATTGAATGTAAATACATTCCGAATTAGGATAAATCTCATCAGTTCCATGACCAACTGATTATGGGAATCCATGTATATGCCCCTCATATGTAGGAAATACTCCACAGCCCCACACCCCAAATCATGAGGTATGGAGCTGTATAACGCCTCCACATCCAGGCTTGCCAATGATGAATTAGGTGTAACCTGTACTCCCTCAAGGTGCCTCAAAACGTGCATCGTGTCTCAGACATACGACGGCAGGGCCAGCATGAATGGACTCAAGATCTTATCTACGTATGCCCTGGCCCCTTCAGTTATGCCGCCGATGCCCAACGCCCCTTAAGGGGGGGATACCCCTTGTGCACCTTAGGGAAACAGTAGAAAGTGGCCATACGTGGAAATTTAGGGCACATGAACTCCCATTCCTTCCTACTAATAAGACCATTCTGTCTTGTCTCATCCAGAATGATAAGTAGTTCGATCATGTAATCTGATGTAGGATCATTACACAAGATCTCATAATTATCCCGTATAGAGAGGATGTCCATGCACATCATCACATATTCATCCCTATTCATGATCACAATGTTGCTCCCCTTATCGGAGGGCTTAATAACAATCTCTCTCTAAATTCAATAGTGCCTTCATCTCTGAGGAAGTCAAGTTCATTTTATTATGCTGAGGGATCGTCAACTCTGATAATCTCCCCACAACCATTCTCTCAAAAATATCGATAACTGATGTATCACACGGCGGGGGAGTAGCTGTACTCCTCAAATGAAGATCTGTAAAGGGACCCGGACCCGTAAGGCCCTCACCCTCATTAGACAATTCTTCCAAAATATCTAGGCCTTGAAGATCATCAACTTCCAGACCTAATTCACTAGACCGTCTCTGTTCTAGTATTGCCATAAACTTACAGTGACTCTGCATCAGTTAGAGCATGTGATGACAAATTGATAATTTGCATCTTGGATTGTTGCTCAGTGGTCAAATGTGCTGTTTTCAGATGAAAGTAAATTTTGCAATTAATTTGGAAATCAAGGTCCCAGAGTCTGGAGGAAAAAGAGAGGCACACAATCCAAGCTGCTTGAGGTCTAGTGTGAAGTTTCCACAATCAGTGATGGTTTGGGGAGCCATGTTATCTGCTGGTGTAGGTCCACTGTGTTTTCTCAAGACCAAAGTCAGCGCAGCCGTCTACCAGGAAATTCTAGAGCACTTCATGCTTCCCTCTGCCAACAAGCTTTTTGGAGATGGAATTTTCATTTTCCAAAAAGACTTGGCACCTGTCCACACTGTCAAAAGTACCAATACCTGGTTTAATAATCACAGTATCACTGTGCTTGATTGGCCAGCAAACTCGTCTGACCTTAACCCCATAGAGAATCTATGGGGTATTGTCAAGAGGAAGATGAGAGACACCAGACCCAACAATGCAGACGAGCTGAAGGCTACTATCAAAGCAACCTGGGCTTCCATAACACCTCTGCAGTGCCACAGGCTGATCGCCTCCATGCCACGCCGCATTGATGCAGTCATTCATGCAAAAGAAGCCCCGACCACGTATTGAGTGCATTTACTGTACATACTTTTCATTTGGCCAACATTTCTGTGTAAAATATCTTTTTTACAGTTGGTCTTATATAATATTCTAATTTTCTGAGATAATGACTTTTGGGTTTCCCTTGGCTGTAAGCCATAATCATCAACATTAACATAAATAAACACTTGAAAAAGTTCACTTTGTTTGTAAAGACTCAATATAATATATGTGTTTCACTCTTTTAATTGAATTACTAAAAAAAAAAAAAAAAAAAAAAAAAATAACTTTTTGATGTATTCTAATTTATTGAGATGTACTTGTAAAAATCATATCTACAGGTTAGAGATGGGTGAACTGATTTGGCACGAGCTGGATCCTACCTGAATTTCCTGCGAGGAGGCCCAGAACAGGTAAGGGAAGGGGAGTATAAATTTTTTAAATTTTCACACATCCCTACACCTATTATACTCTGGGGTCAGAAGAAACCCCAGAGTATAGCAATTTCACTTCTGGTTCTATCTGAATAAGTTTGAACTGAAACGAACCAGAGGATAGATGAAAGACAAAATGAATTTTTAGAGGTTTGCCCATCTCTACTACAGGTAATACAAAAAAAAAAAAATATATATATATATATATATATATATATATATATATATATTATAATATATATATATACAGTGCTGGCCAAAAGTATTGGCACCCCTGCAATTCTGTCAGATAATACTCAATTTCTTCCAGAAAATGATTGCAATCACAAATGCTTTGGTAATAATATCTTCATTTATTTTGCTTGCAATGAAAAAACACAAAAGAGAATGAAAAAAAAAGTCAAATCATTGATCATTTTACACAAAACTCCAAAAATGGGCCGGACAAAAGTATTGGCACCCTCAGCCTAATACTTGGTAGCACAACCTTTAGACAAAATAACTGCGAACAACCGCTTCCGGTAACCATCAATGAGTTTCTTACAATGCTCTGCTGGAATTTTAGACCATTCTTCTTTGGCAAATTTCTCCAGGTCCCTGAGATTTGAAGGGTGCCTTCTCCAAACTGCCATTTTGAGATCTCTCCACAGGTGTTCTATGGGATTCAGGTCTGGACTCATTGCTGGCCACTTTAGAAGTCTCCAGTGCTTTCTCTCAAACCATTTTCTAGTGCTTTTTGAAGTGTGTTTTGGGTCATTGTCCTGCTGGAAGACCCATGACCTCTGAGGGAGACCCAGCTTTCTCACACTGGGCCCTACATTATGCTGCAAAATTTGTTGGTAGTCTTCAGACTTCATAATGCCATGCACACGGTCAAGCAGTCCAGTGCCAGAGGCAGCAAAGCAACCCCAAAACATCAGGGAACCTCCGCCATGTTTGACTGTAGGGACCGTGTTCTTTTCTTTGAAGGCCTCTTTTTTTCCTGTAAACTCTATGTTGATATCTTTTCCCAAAAAGCTCTACTTTTGTCTCATCTGACCAGAGAACATTCTTCCAAAAAGTTTTTGGCATTCTCAGGTAAGTTTTGGCAAACTCCAGCCTGGCTTTTTTATGTCTCTGGGTCAGAAGTGGGGTCTTCCTGGGTATCCTACCATAGAGTCCCTTTTCATTCAGACGCCGACGGATAGTACGGGTTGACACTGTTGTACCCTCGGACTGCAGGGCAGCTAGAACTTGTTTGAATGTTAGTCGAGGTTCTTTAGCCACAATCCGCACAATCTTTCGTTGAAATCTCTCGTCAATTTTTCTTTTCCGTCCACATCTAGGGAGGTTAGCCACAGTGCCATGGGCTTTAAACTTCTTGATGACACTGCACACGGTAGACACAGAAACATTCAGGTCTTTGGAGATGGACTTGTAGCCTTGAGATTGCTCATGCTTCCTCACAATTTTGCTTCTCAAGTCCTCAGACAGTTCTTTGGTCTTCTTTCTTTTCTCCATGCTCAATGTGGTACACACAAGGACACAGGACAGAGGTTGAGTCAACTTTAATCCATTTCAACTGGCTGCAAGTGTGATTTAGTTATTGCCACCACCTGTTATGTGCCACAGGTAAGTAACAGGTGCTGTTAATTACACAAATTAGAGATGCATCACCTGATTTTTCAAAGGGTGCCAATACTTTTGTCCACCCCCTTTTTATGTTTGGTGTGGAATTATATCCAATTTGGCTTTTTGGCAATTCTTTTTGTGGTTTTCCATTTAAGACAAATTAAATGAAGATATTATTACCAAAGCATTTGTGATTGCAATCATTTTCTGGAAGAAATTGAGTATTATCTGACAGAATTGCAGGGGTGCCAATACTTTTGGCCAGCACTGTATTTTATATATATATATATATATATATATATATATATATATATATATATATATATATATATATATATATAGACACACACACACACACACACGTGAACAAAATTGTTGGTACCCCTCGTTTAATGAAAGAAAAACCCACAATGGTCACAGAAATAACTTGAATCTGACAAAAGTAATAATGTATAAAAATTCTATGAAAATGAACAAATGAAAGTCAGACATTGCTTTTCAACCATGCTTCAACAGAATTTTTAAAAAAAGAAAAAACTCATGAAACAGGCCTGGACAGAAATGATGGTACCCTTAACTTAATATTTTGTTGCAAAACCTTTTGAGGCAATCAAAACATTCCTGTAAATGTCAATGAGACTTCTGCACCTCTCAACAGGTATTTTGGCCCAGTCCTCATGTGCAAACTGCTCCAGTTGTCTCGGGTTTGAAGGGTGCCTTTTCCAGACAGCATGTTTCAGCTCCTTTCAAAGGTGCTCAATAGGATTTAGGTCAGGGCTCATAGAAGGCCACTTCAGAATAGTCCAATGTTTTCCTCTTATCCATTCTTGGGTGTTTTCAGCTGTGTGTTTTGTGTCATCCTGTTGCAAGACCCATGACCTGTAACTGAGACCAAGCTTTCTGACACTGGGCAGCACATCTCTCTCTAGAATCACTTGATAGTCTTGAGATTTCATTGTACCTTGCACAGATTCAAGACACCCTGTGCCAGATGCAGCAAAGCAGCCCCTCCATGTTTCACAGTAGGGACAGTGTTCTTCTTTTTAAGATATGCTTCATTTTTCCATCTGTGAACATAGAGCTGATGTGCCTTGCCAAAATTTCGATTTTTGTCTCATCTGTCCATAGGACATTCTCCCAGAAGCTTTGTGGTTTGTCAACGTGTCAGATTCAAGTTATTTCTGTGACCATTGTGGGTTTTTCTTTCATTAAACAAGGGGTACCAACAATTTTGTTCTATATATATATATATATATATATATATATATATATATATATGTATGTAGGTAGGACAATAGATTAGCATGAATACCCTGTCTCTCAAAAAATAAGTCCTACCCCAAAAATAAGCCTTAGTTTGATTTTGCAGAATTTTTGGAGTAGGCTTGAAATATAAGCCCTACCCGAAAAATAAGCCCTAGTTACAGTCAGCACCTCCAGCGCTAGGTTGTGTCACATGACATCACAGAGAATAGGGATACCGTAGCTTCCAACAGTCCTGGACAAGTGCCCTTCCACCTCCCGCCACGGCAGGGTGAAATCCACTCACCCACTCCTGAGTCCCACTCCACAGTCCTGCATTCTGCCTCCCGAGTCCACTTCCCAAGTCCACCTTCCGAGTGCCGCCTCCTGGGTCCCGCCTCCCGGCCGCTACTATGCTGTGGGCTTGACTACCTATGCGACTAGACAGCAGGTGTCACCCCTGCTCGCTCCCACAGATGCAGCCACTCCACTACAGCACCCCCCCGTTAGCGTAAAGGAGAGGAGATAGAGAGAGCATTGTGCCACTGACACACAAAGTGTTTAGAGAGAGAGCGTGCCGGTAAGTTTAAGACCCACTGACACTGCACCATCAATTGTGAACGTAAGTTAGGGTTATTAACCCTAACCATTTTACAAGATTCGTCCAGAGTGAATCAGAAAAGATTCTGATTCCCTTTGGTGCCTGAAAAAACAAGACCTACCCAGAAAATAAGCCCTAGCCCTTTTTTCTTAGAAAAAAAAAAAATACTATAATATTCTGTCTTATTTTTGGAGAAACAAGGTTGTAAAAATCTACAATAAAGTGTAAGTGTCAAATCAATAAATATATCATAAATATTAAAATGAAGTGAAGGTGTGTAGTGAGTTGACTAAACAAGTACAGTGAAAAAGGTGAGGAAAATATATTAAAAAAAAAAAATAACAGTGAAAATACAGTATATTATTGAATATCTAAGAATATCTTATAAGTGTGTATCTAAGTGTGTAAGAAGAACATTTAATTGTCCCAAAAAAACAAGTCTATTGGCATGTCCAGAAATATAAGTGCAAAGAAATGTACATGTTATGCATGTGTACGAAGTCGTAAAATATGATCCGCATGATTCACGATAAAGGCAGTTCCAATGTTGGTTCTAGAACTATATTGAGAGCTGAAACCCCAACAGTAATCTAAATTATAAACATCAAAAAATTAAAATATGATAAAAACATGGACCTAAAATCACAGCAAGGGCCAAGTAGAAGGAAAAAATAATGACAAATAATGATAAAGGACAAGGGGTAGAGGAGAGAGACCAAAGAGAAAAATGAATAGAAAGACACACACTGACCGGAACTGATATATGTTGTGTGTATACACAACGCAAATTCACCAAAATGGGGCAAACTGATGTTAGCCCCTAAGTGAGACTGTGTCCAGCAAAAATATCCACTTAGAATGTCTCTGAGCTAACAGGTTTTTCCACTTACCCCACACGTCAGCCAACTATAATTCAGTCAATCCCACAAATCCAGAAGTGGGAAATGTTGCAGTTGTGGTGCAACTTAAAATGCTAAGGAAATGTTTTCAGTCTGGAAATGTCCTCTTCATCTTTAGCACCTACATTACCAAGGAAATGTTCCCTCACTTGCCTATGAAGCTTATGTGATGTGAGTCCCACATAAATCAAATTGCACGGACAAGTGGCAAAGTAAATAAACAATTGGTATTGCTAAAAATGGCATGTGTAATAGAATACTCTCTTTTGTGTGCAGAGTCCCAAAAGAGGCCATATCAATGTTAACACATGCCATACAATTGCTACAAGGGTAACAACCCTTTGACTCAAATACCCTTTTGGACTGTATGCCCGAATGATAACTCATTACCAAAAAAACACCATGGTAATTGAGGGTTTCCTGGGTAAGTAGTGTTGCAGGGTTTGATCACAGAGGATATCTCAGAACTTTCTCAAATCATGTAACATTTCTTAGGCTTTAGAGTAGAACGTAGAGACGATTCTCATTTGCTGATCTGAATTTTATGCATGTGGCTTTTGTGCAGTCCATCTGTCAGTTTTTTTGCCTCATCTATAGCAACACCTAATGGAGTATGAGTCGTAGCCCCTTTCTTTAAATCATTGACTCAGATCCGGAGCTTGTGATTCAAAAAAATTGATCTGTAGAACAAATCCTACGTATCTGTAAAAATTGTCCAATGGGTAGACTGCAAATCAATTTCAGTGGATGGGCAGACCGGACTTGTAGAAGAGAATTAACAAAAGTACTTTTCCTGAACAGGTCTGAGAGAATTGTGCCTGAAACATAACATCCCAAAATTCCAAGTTGGAAAGGCCATACTTAAAAGTGAGTTTGATATTCAGTTTCTTCAGGAAGTTGATAAATGTTAGATCCTCCACTAAGCTGTTTGAGAGGCGGGTCTTCACTGACCCCTTGTCCATGATAGATCATGTACAATTTTGGGATAGGAATATTGATGATATTATTGATATTCCTACCCCAAAATTGGACATGAGCCATCACAGACAAGGAGTCAGTGAAGATCTGCCTCTCCAGCAGCTCCAGGAACAAATCTGCATATGATGATGCACATGCTGCCCCCATTGCTTTCCCCTGGAGCTGTAGGTACACTAACTGCCTGAACAGGAAGAAATTATGTGTTAAAACTAATTCCAACAAGATAATAAATTCACATAGTTCTTTTTCCAAGTTAGACATGCCTCTAAACCATCCTGGTATCTGATGGAAGTATAGAAGGACTCCAGGCAGAAGACAGTTGAAGAAAAAGTAGACCAGTGTACTTCCATTTGGCTTTGGCAGTTAGTTAGGAGTGTGCAAAAATACAAACAACTTTAAGAAGGCCTCAAAAGATGTTCAGAGATGCATGAAGCTGGGAAACACTATAAAATGTTGCTAAAGATTTGGGTATACAGCAATCCATTTATACTCAGATTCCACAGTATAATAGGTGTAGGCCCAGAGGACATGTAAAAATAAAAAATATTTATACTGACTTTCCCTCACCTGTTCTGGGCCTCCTTGCAGCATCCGATACACTCTCTCTATCTCCTCGGGGGTCTTCATATGCCTGGAGTTACCACTGAGGACTGCGTTTGGGCCTCAATGGTCACATGGGCCACTCGGTGTGACCATAGACTATAATGGAGGACTTTTCTCTCTGCTGATTTTCTGCGGAATCTGCAGCGGAGTGTCTGTAGGAGACTCCAACACAGACGTGAGCCTAGCCTAAATATTGTTTTTTTCTGAACATAATGAGAAACTGTTTTTGAGATTTGCATGTGATTTATTGTTTGAGAAGATTATGAATTTCATACAGACATGTTATGCTTTTCCATTTATTGCAGTTTTGGTCTGTACACAATAAGAAATGTAGAAATTCTGCATGAATTAATTTCTATTTTATGGGCATAATCCTGCAGATACAAGCCTCAGGTTGGCATTCCTGAAAAATAAAAAAAACAAAAAGGAAAGTTTCATCAGCATCATATTTGTCAATACATTAAAGGGGTTGCCCGGGATAAAATGTAATTCCTACACTAAACTAAACATTCTTCCCCCCACCTACTTTCTAAATTACATAATTTAGCAAAAATGTATATTTACCCATATACCTGGGTAAATACTCATTTTCTGGTTATCTGGTGACATTCCATTTCCCCGTTTCCAGAAATTGAACGTCACCAATCCCCCCTCCACTTCATCATACTTATGTGTCTTCGTTCCATAGTTCCTTCAAAAAAAGAGGAGGAGCTGTCCCACAGAAGAAAGTCTGGAAGGAAGATAGGCAAGTATGATGGGGTGGTTTGAGTTGGGAAGGGTTAGTAGTGGGTGAGATAGCTAGGGAGACAGGGAGGGGGGTGTGAGAGAGGGAGGGGGAGGTAGTGAAAGGGAGGTAGTGTTTGTCAGCCTACAAATACCATGATGCATTGCACTAGCTAAGACAGCAGGAAGCTACACCATGTATCAAATGCAGAAGATGCCAGGAGCTCCCAGAGAAACCCAGAAATCACTCAAAACACTGCTAACGGTATTAGGGTGCACTTATTAACCCATTAATAGTACTAACAGACCTTTTTTAAAAAAAATATTTTTTTTGCCCGGAAAATCTCTTTAACGTTAATGACAATTTAGTAAAGATAATGTGGTGGAATAATGTTTATTATTGTTTGTATTGCAACAACTACTGTTTATATGATGTTTATTACTGCATGAGCTTCTGTCTCTAAGGATAGTGTTATGTTGTTAATAAAGCACTGTTAAAAAGGTGGGGGCCAGAGCAGCAAACTAGGAAGTTCCTCTCTAACTGCAGCACAGATCAGAGCACATGGAGCTCACAGACAAGCTGAGATACTAAGCTAAGGAATATAAATTGTAAAGTGTATTATCCTTGTTCCTGAATAAATATGTTTATTTTTACTGTTTAATAATAAGTATAATAATATTATTAAGTATAATAATATGTTTACTGTTGAACGCCTGGACAGTACAAAGATTAATCCGCTGCCAACATAATGTTACATGGTGTTAACCGGTGGCATAACAAAAATATTACTTTTTATTCACTATTATCAGGGGTTCCAGTTTAATAGACCCTCAGGAGCAAACAGCCAATACAATTTTGGCCTTAAAAAGTGGAAGCAATGTTTGTTTCTTGCTGCCCCACTTTCTATCTGCAATAATGAATATAGTATATACAGTATACTATGAGACAGTGGTGTAAGGACCGCTGTAGCAGCTGTAACGACTGCCACAGGGCCCGCGACGTTAGCAGGCCTGGTGGGCCCCTGCTGCTTTTTTTAATAAGTCGTTACCTTCTGGAGTAACCCCAGCAGGTAAGGGGCTCTATTTACTTACTGGTCCTCGTTCCTGCTCATGGATTCCTCCACTTCTGCCCTCCAGGAAGCCCCGTGCATCTCATATCACATCCCTGGGGTCCCCTGCAGGGAAGAAGGGGCAGCGGAGGGGGCCGTGAGCAGGAACGGGGATTGGTAAGTAAATATGACCTGTGGAAAGAGTATTTGTTGAGCGAACCCCAACAAATGCTGCTATTATTATACTCTGGGATCTCTTCAGACACCAGAGTATAATGATCAAAGGCCCAGGGGAGTTGAGGAAACATTACAAACCAGTGTTACTCACCTTTCCGGCATGATTCCATTCTATCTTATGTCTCTGTAGTGACATCACAGACGTCACATGGGTCAGGCTGGCATCGAGACTCATAATGATGCCAGATGACCCATGTCTATGACGTCATTGAAGAGGACCGAAAACAGCAGGGAGTTGCAGCAGGCCCCAAGAGCGGTAAGTACCACTGGTTTTTATGTTTGTCACCTCCCCTGGGCCTCCGATCATTATACTCTGAAAAGACCCCAGAGTATAAAAATAGTTTGTGGGTGGTGTACCCCAAATATTTCAGGTTCTGCTGACCCCGAAATTTTTGCAATGAACACTGTTGGGGTTATGATGGGACATAATACTGTGTAGAGGGGCCACTATATGACATTATACTGTGTGGAGCGGTAACTATGAGACATTATGCTGTAAGGAGGCTGCTATGGATCATTATTTTTTTTTTTTTTTTAATTATGGTTACTAATATAGCGCCATCATATTCCGCAGCGCTTTACAGACATTGACAGTCACTGTCCCATATAGGGCTCACAATCTACATTCCCCTATCAGTATGTCTTTAGAGTGTGGGAGGAAACCGGAGTACCCAGAGGAAACCCATGCAAACATGGGGAGAACATACAAACTCCTTGCAGATGTTGTCCTTGGCAGGATTCGAACCCAGGACTCCAGTGCTGCAAGGCCACTGTGCTGCCCCTACTGTGTGCAGGGGTCACTATGTGACATTATACTGTGTGCAGGAGCCGCTATGGGACATTATACTGTGTGGAGGGGGCACTATGGGACATTATACTGAGTGGAGGCCACTTTAGAACATTATAGTGTATGTAAGTGGGGTGTTATACTGTGTGGGGGCCAAAAGCTTGCTATGGGGTCCAGTCTTTGCTAGTTACACCTCTGCTATGAGACCTTAATTTGTACATGAGTTCTGAACAGAAGTTCTGTTTCTATTTCACACTTCATACAGTGTTTATTTGGAGCTTGTATACACTATTTACCTCAACAGATGACAAATGCAGGAAGACCTCTGATTTTCTGTCAGTGAACAGAAACATTCATTCTTTAGATCTATAGACAGAAAATCTGTACTGACCATGTGATGCCAACTTACTGTATTATACTTCTTGAAATTAACCAGCGTTATCTGCTGTAATGCCTATGGGTATGTTCACTCGGTGCAGTTAAATCACTTTTATGGTCATATGATTACTCCAAAATCACATCATAACACTGCATTTTGAGGTGATTTACTGGTAATCACAGCAATGAAACATGATTTGACAATACCGTGTGAATTTGATCAGGATAAGTTTCAAGCATCTGAATCTAAAAGCGATTTAAGGCTATGGCTCCACATTGCAGAAACACAGTTTTTTGTCTGCTACGAAAACAAAGCAGAAAAAATGCTGAGTTTTACAGTACCGCCAAAAGTGAGTGAGATTTTGTTTAATATTATCCACACATTGTGGGCAACAAAAAGCTGCTGAAAAGCTGCATTTTCAAAAACACGTGTATGTTTGAGCAACGCAGCATATAAATTTGCAGAATTGTAAGCATTGTCTATGTAATAGGGGAAGAGAAAAACAGAGAAAAATGCAGCAAAAACTCATGAAAAATGTTGCAGTAAAAAAAAAAAAAAAAAAAAAAAAAAAAACACACAATACATTTTTAGTGCTTGTTTTAGCTGCTTTGGAGACATAGCTTAACTTACAGACAGGAGAGAGCAAGTATATTACAATAATTTTTTATTCAACAATGAAAAAGCTTTGATTATGTAAAACTGAACTTTGCTTTCAGGCTTAACCTTCAAAAACATTTTTAAGCTAAGGCCACATGTCGCAGAAAAGCAGCTTTTTTGTTGCAGATTTTGCTGAGGTTTTTTGAGCCAAACCTGAGAGTGGCTACAAAAAGAATGGAAAATATATAGAGAAGCTCCTATATGTCTCTCTTCTGCTCAATCTATTTCTGCCTTTGACTCAAAAAAACAAAATCTGCAACATAAAAAAAAAAAAAAAAAAAACTGCGTTTCCGCAACCTGGAGCCTCAGCCTATAAAGGTTGTTCAAGATTAGCAAAATATAGATTAGCGGAAACAAGTAGAACCTCTGTCCTGCCCCTTCTTGCCAGTCTTTGCTTACTGGGCTGCAATGCTGGCCTTTGAGGCCAGCGACTGGCTGCAGCAGTTACATGTTAAATTATGTCAGTACTGCAGGCCAGTAAACAATGACTATACACAATATGTTGCCGGAAACAATGGGAGCTAAGCGGCAGTACCAGTACTACTATACAGGAACCAGAGCTATCTGCTTCCAGCCCTGTATTGTGTATAGTACTGGCTTTGGTAGTAGTCCCAGAGAGCTGACTGGTGCTGGTTGTTGCCCTCTCCAGGTCAGATATTTGACCATCATAAGGCCATAAAATCCTGAAACCTGGAAATTCTCCTCTAAAAGAAAAAGTGCATTAAGAGTAGTAAAATATATATCATTTCACATCACATACTATGCTCTCATGACATTGGCTTCAAACACTGCATGAAAATGCTGTATTAAAATGACTTACCGTATTTTTCGGACTATAAGCATCGAATGTATCGTCCCACTCCTCGCACCGCCGGCTTCCTGCAGCGGGGCTTCCTGTAGCGGCAGGAGTGGGGGCGATGCTGCGGGCCCTGGGCTTGTAGGAGAGGGTGTTCCCGGCGGCACAAACCCATCCTGGCATCCGATATGCTATCATGGCGGATGCCGGGTCTGTAAAGATGATGGCGGCTGCTCTGCTGCAGAATGGTCGCCATAGCTACCGGGTCTCCACTGTAATGTAGAGTAATGGACTCTGATCGCAGGCATTACTACCTGTAATCCCCCCAAAACTGCCCCCGGGCCGGTGAGTACCTTGTTCGTTGCAAGCTGGCTCCTGCGCAGTGAGATCGCAGGAGTCGACCTGTTTCTGTGACAGCCAGGAGCCTTGTGAAGGCTCCCACGCCTGTCATAGGAATATTACTATTGCAGCTGGTCTATGACCAGCCTCAATAGTAATGTACAGAATCTCCCATGCTGCAATACAGTTGTATTGCAGTCTATGGGACTTTCAATCAAAAGATTGCAGGTTCAAGCCCCCTGGGGGGGCTAATACTTCTGTAGGCTGCTACCTACAGAAGTATTCTGACGACTCTGCAATAGTGGGTCTCATCACAGATGATGATGACAGGGAGTACAGAGAACTGAACCAGGATTTTGTGGACTGGTGCCACCGGAACCACCTGAAGATTAACGCGGGGAAGACCAAGGAGATGGTGGTGGACTTCCGCAAAGGCAGATGCCCTCCAAAACCAGTGGACATCCTGGGGACGGGCATCGAGATTGTGAACACCTATAAGTACCTGGGTTTGCTCCTTAATAATAAGCTGGACTGGGTAGATCATATGGAGGCCCTGTACAGGAAGGGCCACAGCAGGCTCTACCTGCTTAGGAAACTGAGAGCCTTTGGAATCCGGGGGGCACTTCTTAGAACTTTCTTCAACTCGGTAGTGGCATCAGCCATCTTCTTTGGAGTGGCCTGCTGGGGGAGCAGTATATCAACCAGGGACAGAAATAAACTTGACAAGCTGATTAGAAGGGCCAGCTCTGTCCTGGGGAGCCCCCTGGACCCAGTGCAGGTGGTGGGTGACAGAAGGATACTGTCCGTGGTGAGCTCCATGCAGAAGAAGAAGTCCCATCCCATGCATGAGACTGTGATCGCGCTGAGCAGTACTGTCAGTGACCGACTGCTCCACCCTAGGTGTGAGAAGGAGCGCTATCGGAAGTCTTTCCTCCCCACCGCGGTTAGGCTGTACAACCAACACCGACCTAAGCGGAGATCATTACACACAAAGAACTGAAATATCTCTCTGCCTGTTAAATCCCCCCCCCCCTCCTCTGCTACGTCCTATCTGTCTGTCTGCTATTAATGTAATGCCTCTCACCTTGGAACATTCCTGTACATGTTGTATTTGTATTTGTATCTGCTTATCTTTGCTGCTGTAACACACTGAATTTCCCCATTGTGGGACTATTAAAGGACTATTATTATTATATTATTATTATTATTATTAAAATATTATTATAAAAAAAAAAAAAAAAATATATATATATATATATACATACAGTACAGACAAAAAGTTTGGACACACCTTCTCATTTCAAGAGTTTTCTGTATTTTCATGACTATAAAAAATTGTAGATTCACACTGAAGGCATCAAAACTATGAATTAACACTTGTGGAATTATATACTTAACAAAAAAGTGTGAAACAACTGAAAATATGTCTTATATTCTAGGTTCTTCAAAGTAGCCACCTTTTGCTTTGATTACTGCTTTGCACACTCTTGGCATTCTCTTGATGAGCTTTAAGAGGTAGTCACCTGAAATGGTCTTCCAACAGTCTTGAAGGAGTTCCCAGAGATGCTTAGCACTTGTTGGCCCTTTTGCCTTCACTCTGCGGTCCAGCTCACCCCAAACCATCTCGATTGGGTTCAGGTCTGGTGACTGTGGAGGCCAGGTCATCTGGCGTAGCACCCCATCACTCTCCTTCTTGGTCAAATAGCCCTTACACAGTCTGGAGGTGTGTTTGGGGTCATTGTCCTGTTGAAAAATAAATGATGGTCCAACTAAACGCAAACCAGATGGAATAGCATGCCGCTGCAAGATGCTGTGGTAACCATGCTGGTTCAGTATTCCTTCAATTTTTAAAAAAATCCCCAACAATGTCACCAGCAAAGCACCCCCACACCATCACACCTCCTCCTCCATGCTTCACGGTGGGAACCAGGCATGTAGAGTCCATTCCTTCACCTTTTCTGCGTCGCACAAAGACACAGTGGTTGGAACCAAAGATCTCAAATTTGGACTCATCAGACCAAAGCACAGATTTCCATAGGTCTAATGTCCATTCCTTGTGTTCTTTAGCCCAAACAAGTCTCTTCTGCTTGTTGCCTGTCCTTAGCAGTGGTTTCCTAGCAGCTATTTTACCATGAAGGCCTGCTGCACACAGTCTCCTCTTAACAGTTGTTGTAGAGATGTGTCTGCTGCTAGAACTCTGTGTGGCATTGACCTGGTCTCTAATCTGAGCTGCTGTTAACCTGCGATTTCTGAGGCTGGTGACTCGGATGAACTTATCCTCCGCAGCAGTGACTCTTGGTCTTCCTTTCCTGGGGCGGTCCTCATGTGAGCCAGTTTCTTTGTAGCGCTTGATGGTTTTGGCCACTGCACTTGGGGACACTTTCAAAGTTTGCCCAATTTTTCGGACTGACTGACCTTCATTTCTTAAAGCAATGATGGCCACTTGTTTTTCTTTACTTAGCTGCTTTTTTCTTGCCATAATACAGATTCTAACACTCCATTCAGTAGGACTATCAGCTGTGTATCCACCTGACTTCTGAACAACACAACTGATGGTCCCAACCCCATTTATAAGGCAAGAAATCCCACTTATTAAACCTGACAGGGCACACCTGTGAAGAGAAAACCATTTCAGGTGACTACCTCTTGAAGCTCATCAAGAGAATGCCAAGAGTGTGCAAAGCAGTAATCAAAGCAAAAGGTGGCTACTTTGAAGAACCTAGAATATAAGACATATTTTCAGTTGTTTCACACTTTTTTGTTAAATATATAATTCCACATGTGTTAATTCATAGTTTTGATGCCTTAAGTGTGAATCTACAATTTTTATAGTCATGAAAATACAGAAAACTCTTGGAATGAGAAGGTGTGTCCAAACTTTTGGTCTGTACTGTATATATATATAAAAAAAAAACAAAACAAAAAAAAAACACACACACCAAAAGTTCTAAATCCCTTTCCCTAGAATACAAATAAAAAGTAGAAAATTACTGTGCAACACATACACATTAGGTATCCCTGTGTCCGGAAATGCCCGGTCTACAAACTTATAAAAATATTTTTACCGTAGGGTGAACGTCGTAGTGGGAAAAAGTATCAAAAGTGCAGAACTGACATTTATTTCACTGTTTCTCCTCTGATTTAAATAAAAAAAAATGATCAAAGCAATAGAAATTCCCCAAAATGGTATAACTAAAAAAGTACACCTGACCTCGCAAAAAAAAAAAAAATGTCCTATGCTTTCCCGCACAGCTGCAGGGCCTTGCAGCTGTTGCAAAAATACAAATCCCATATATTAAATATTTAACCACATTTTTTGCTTCAAATTTTTTTCCCTATTTTCCTCCTCTAAAACCTAGGTGTGTCTTATGGTCTAGTGCGTCTTATAGTCCGAAAAATACCGTATGTGAAAGCACCCTAAGTTTCCTGGTCTAGAAACATCCAAATCCATTAGTAACCCAATGGATCCATTACCTGTCTTGTGACCTCTATGACATAGTTGTTTCTATAAATGATTAGACACGAACATGCAAGGAATATTATATTCCCAGATAGTGCATCAGAGCACCCAACATCAAAATATAGTTTCCACTTTGCTTACATAACCTGCAGAATATGGGTGCTTTTTCAATATTTGGAGAATTGTGCTTCAAGTCTTCTCTATCTGTGTGTTTATACAATGCCTTGTGAAAGTATACGGTCCCCTTGAACTTTTCAACCTATTGCCACATTTCAGGCTTCAAACATAAAGATATAATTTTTTGGTGAAGAATCAACAAACAAGTGGGACACAATTGTGAAGTGGAACGAAATTTATTGGTTATTTTAAACTTTTGTAAAAAATAAAAAACTGAAAAGTGGGGCGTGCAATATTATTCAGCCCCTTTACTTTCAGTGCAGCAATCTCACTCCAGAAGTTCAGGGAGGATCTCTGAATGATCCAATGTTGTCCTAAATGACTGATGATGATAAATATAATCCATCTGTGTGTAATCAAGTCTGTGTATAAATGCACCTGCTCTGTGATAGTCTCAGGGTTCTGTTTAAAGCGCAGAGAGCATCATGAAGACCAAGGAACACACCAGGCAGGTCCGTGATACTGTTGTGGAGAAGTTTAAAGCCAGATTTGGATACAAAAAAATTTCCCAAACTAAAAAGATCCCAAGGAGCACTGTGCAAGCGATCATATTGAAATGGAAGGAGTGTCAGACCACTGCAAATCTACCAAGACCCGGCCGTCCCTCTAAACTTTCATCTCAAACAAGGATAAGACTGATCAGAGATGCAGCCAAGAGGCCCATGATCACTCTGGATGAACTGCAGAGATCTACAGCTGAGGTGGGAGAGTCTGTCCATAGGACAACAATCAGTCGTACACGGCACAACTCTGGCCTTTATGGAAGAGTGGCAAGAAGAAAGCCATTTCTCAAAGATATCCATAAAAAGTCTCATTTAAAGTTTGCCACAAGCCACCTGGGAGACACACCAAACATGTGGAAGAAGGTGCACTGGTCAGATGAAACCAAAATTGAACTTTTTGGCTACAATGCAAAACGATATGTTTGGCGTAAAAGCAACACAGCTCATCACCCTGAACACACCATCCCCACTGTCAAACATGGTGGTGGCAGCATCATGGTTTGGGCCTGCTTTTCTTCAGCAGGGACAGGGAAGATGGTTAAAATTGATGGGAAGATGGATGGAGCCAAATACAGGACCATTCTGGAAGAAAACCTGTTGGAGTCTGCAAAAGACCTGAGACTGGGATGGAGATTTATCTTCCAACAAGACAATGATCCCAAACATAAAGCAAAATCTACAATGGAATGGTTCACAAATAAACATATTCAGGTGTTAGAATGGCCAAGTCAAAGTCCAGACCTGAATCCAATCGAGAATCTGTGGAAAGAGCTGAAAACTGCTGTTCACAAATGCTCTCCATCCAACCTCACTGAGCTCCAGCTGTTTTCCAAGGAAGAATGGCAAGAATTTCAGTCTCTCGATGTGCAAAACTGAAAGAGACATACCCCAAGCGACTTGCAGCTGTAATCGCAGCAAAAGGTGGCGCTACAAAGTATTAACTTAAGGGGGCCAAATAATATTGCACGCCCCACTTTTCAGTTTTTTATTTTTTACAATAGTTTAAAATAACCAATAAATTTCGTTCCACTTCACGATTGTGTCCCACTTGTTGTTGATTCTTCACCAAAAAAATTTAAATTTTATATCCTTATGTTTGAAGCCTGAAATGTGGCAAAAGGTTGAAAAGTTCAAGGGGGCCGAATATTTTCGCAAGGCACTGTACAGTATATACAATCCATTTGGTAATATAATTGTTTATTACAGTAGTTCAAGCACAAAATCTTACATTTTGATAAATTAACCATACATTGTTGCAGGCACATGAATGAATACTATGGAGAAGATATACAGTTTTTATGCTAAAAAATTGTGGCATGGCCTAATATGGCCACCTTAAAAAAAAAAAAAAACTTTTTAAAAGTAAAACGCAAATAACTACGGTAATAATAATAAAATAAATAACCACCATATAGTCTTCTATAAAGGGATTTCCCATGCACAGAAAATTGTACCTAATATATACATACCTTTTTCTTCTTAGAGTAGTTCCAAAAGTGGTCTGGTGTGTTCTACTAATCCAAAGATTCAGTGAGGGAGGGAAGGAGATAGAGGGAGCAAGAGAATCAGTCAGCTTACGGTTGAGCCTTATTCACATGTCCGCATATCATGTACGTGTGATGTCCGCATTTATTGGGGGTTCCCATTCATTTCAATGTGTTTATTCAGACAGAAGCACATCCTTATTATCACTGATGCTGATGCATCACGGATGCATTACACTAATTAAAGTCTATCAGTCTGTGTTTCATATAAAGTATAGAAAATGAAACAAAAAATATTGATCTGTTTTTCACAGGCATGAAAAGTGGATCAGCCACAGAACCCTGAAATGAGCAGTGGGGTGCTGTCTGTAAATACCACAGACCTCGCACATCTACAGATGCAGACATGTGAATGAGGCTCTAGACATGTGCATTGATAGATAGTCACAGAACGACTAAGGGTTGGTTCACACTTGCACCCGGAGTCTGTCCACCGTGAATCTGACCTAAATATCAGAATAAAGGATAGGGAAAGGTTCGCAAGCAGTTTGTTTAAAAAGCCATTCACTTCAATAGATTTTTAAAGCAACCCGCAGGTGTCCGATTGCAGCCTCTGTGCCTCGAAGCCACTTTTTTTGGTCGGACACAAAGTCCTGCATGTCCGACTTTCTGACCAAAAAAAGCGGCTTTTTATGTTCACTCACCTCACCTGGGCCTCCGATCATTATACTCTGGGGTCTGAAGAGACCCCAGAGTATAATAGCAGTATTTTTGGGGGTTTGCCCAACAAATACGCTTGCCACTGAGCCCCCTAAAGTCATGGGCCCCTTACGCCAATGCTGAGACACAGACTGTGTGATTCACCTACCCCCCCATCTTTGTTTTGCTCCCTATCTATAACCTATGTGATTCCCTACACATGCACCACTCACCCACACACACTGAAAGAAGGGAGGGGTAAAATAGAGAGAGCCCACATGTCCAGGAACAAGTCACAAGCAGCAGGACAATCAGCTGTGTGAAGGAGCATAAACTCTACAGCAGCAAAATACTAGGAAATTTTTAATAAGGACTATTTAAAAAGTGTCTTAATTTGAATTTAGGTAGGAAATCAGTAATACAAAGTGCAATAAAAAGTGCAATAATGATCACAGCCTTTAATTCTAATTAAAGAAACTAAAATAAAATAATGTACATGAGATATTCTCTGTAAGACATGTGTGTGCTAATGGATTTACATTGCATACCTCCCAACCAACCCGGATTCTGCAGGACCGTCCTGGATTGTGGGTCCTGTCCCGCGGTCCTGGTCGGGAGGTGGTATGTCCTGGATTCAACTCATCTGCGTTCGGATTGAATACATTGCGCCTGCAGCTCCCTTAACACTCTGTGACAAGAGACTGCAGACAGAGCAGCAGGGGAGTGATGAGTGGTAAGTATCAGTATTTTTTATGTTAAACTTTGGCAGATGAAGAGGGACATTAAACTGTGGTGGCAGATAGAAGGGGGACAATAAACTGGGGGGCATATGAAGAGGGACATTATACTGGGGGGCATATGAGGGGGATATTAAACTTTGGAGGCAGATAGAGTGGGACTTTAAACCGCGGACAACTGGAGGAGGACATTAAAATGGGGACAACTGGATGAGGACAAACTGGGGGCAACTGGAGGGGGACATTAATGTCCCTCTCCAGTTGCCCCAGTTTAATGTCCCCCACCAGCTAACCCCACAGTTTAATATCCCTCTCCAGCTGCCC
Organism: Leptodactylus fallax; assembly: GCA_947044405.1. Classification (NCBI taxonomy): domain Eukaryota; kingdom Metazoa; phylum Chordata; class Amphibia; order Anura; family Leptodactylidae; genus Leptodactylus; species Leptodactylus fallax. The sequence goes on from CAMRHE010001114.1 coordinate 160,124, forward strand.
CAATTTAATGTCCCCCTCTAGTTGCCCCCAGTTTAAACTGGGACAACTGGAGGGGGACATTAAACTGTGGGTGCACCAGGAGAGAGACTTTATATTGCGGGGTCATATAATATTAGGGTGACTGTAAGAGCATTATACTGTGTGGAGAGCAAAAAGAGAAATGGATGGAAGTGAGAAGAGTCAATTTAGAAGTGAGTGGAGCTAAATTTGCAGCAGCGCACATTTTGTTCGTTTATGTCCTCTAAAGGTTGGGAGGTATGACATTTATTTATATATATATATATATATATATATATATATATATAGATATATATTACACATACATACACACACACACACACTGTATGTGTGGCCTGGTCAGATGCCCAGTAACCACAGAGTAGATGCAAAGTGCTCTGGGCTGTAGGATGCTATGTTTTATGATGTGTCCCCCCAAGGCCAGGAGTCTCTGGTAATGCTGTCAGTGCCTCCATGTTTGCAGTCTTTGGGTATGCAGGAACTGCCTTGTATAGAGTAAATGATGTATTTTCCTTTGCTCTGTATACCCAGCGAGTGGCTATCTTGCTATCTTCCCTGTGAGCTGTGAGTACAGACTCTTCCAACTCTCACCATCTCTGTACTTGTCAGTAAGGTTTTATACAGTGTCTCCCACAGACTTCCCCTCCCTTGTCTCCTGCCCTCTCTGCTCAGAGTTAACCCTCTCTACATGCCTTTCCTTACTACATTACACGTACCCAGGGGTGCACCTCTAATGAGACAAAGTGAGGCGGCCGCCTCAGGTGGCACTATCTGCGACAGCTTGGAAGGGCGGCTTTGAGGAGCACTGGTCTGTGTGCATCCCATAAGGTCACATCGCTCTGCAGGTAAATTTACCTGACATGACACGCAAAGCCTAGGCTGCCTTCCTACTCCTAGGCTGCCCCAGGCCCACTGCCTCTGTGGGGCCCACCTCGGGGCCGCCATTAATATATGCTTTACCTTTAAGACACCAATCTACTTAAAACTCAAGCTGTGACTGTCTTGTAAACCGCAAGCCACCGAGAAGACAGACACAAGATCCTGCTTCTCTGCGCAGGCAGGTGCGATGATGTCATAGCATCGCGTCTCCTGCACTGAGACACAGACGTCCTATGCGCGGGTGAAGAAGAGGAGGCGGCGGCTCCATCAAGGGATCACAGGTAGGGGAGTAGAACTTATTTTTTATTTTTATTTTTAGCACAGTTGTGGGTATTTTAAGGGATCGTTAGGAGGGGGCATTTTATATAAGGGGGCTTTATGAACTTAGGAGGTGTTATTTATATAAGGGGTCATTAGGAAGCATTTATATATATATATATATATATATATATATATATATATAGGTGGTTATTTATATAAGGGTCCATTAGGGAGCATTTATATATATATATATATATATATATATATATGGGGGTGGTTATTTATATAAGGGGGCATTAGTTGACATTATGAATAGAAGGGGCATCATTTATATAAAGGGTCATTAGGGGAGCAGTATTTATGACAGGGGGAATCAGGGGCATAATATAAGGGGGCAATTATTAAAGGGGTTGTCCAGGATAACCACTTTTTTAATATGAGACCGGGAGAGGTATAAAAAAAACAAAAAACACAACTCTACTCACCTGTCCCTTGTGCTCCGATGTCTCCCACCGTGGTCTGGTTCTGCTGCACCGGTCTAACAGAAGTCCCGTCGCACTTGTCCACTGAGGCTGCTGATACGGGATGCCACAGTGCTGTGGAAACATCCGCTGGAAGAAAACACTGGAGCAGAAGAACTGGAACGCAATGGAAGACACCAGAGCACCTTCTCTGGCCTCATATTAAAAAAGTGGTTATCCTGGACAACCCCTTTAAGGCGGCACATGGGCTTTATTACAGGGGCTTTCCTGCTCATTTTCATTCATACTTAGGACAGATCATCAATAAGAGATCAGTGGACCCCTCCTCTGATCAGCTGTATGAAGGGGCTATGGTGCCTGTTTATATCACACGCTGTCTGTTTATAGTGACTGTGTGATGTAATTACAGCCTTGTCACATACAGTCATGGCCAAAAGTTTTGAGAATGACACAAATATTATATTTTCACATGATCTGCTGCCCTCTGGTTTTTATGTGTGTTTGTCAGATGTTTTTAATCACATACAGAAATAGAATTGCATTCATATTATGAGTAACAGAAGCTTATATTGACAGTTAGAATGAGTTAATGCAGCAAGTCAATATTTGCAGTGTTGACCCTTCTTCTTCAGGACCTCTGCAATTCTCCCTGGCATGCTCTCAATCAACTTCTGGACCAAATCCTGACTGATAGCAGTCCATTCTTGCAGAATCAATGCTTTAATTTTGTCTGAATTTGTTGGTTTTTGTTTGGCCACCCGTCTCTTGATGATTGACCACAAGTTCTCAATGGGATTAAGATCTGGGGAGTTTCCAGGCCATGGACCCAAAATCTCTATGTTTTGTTTCCTGAGCCATTTAGTTATCACCTTTGCTTTATGGCAAGGTGCTCCATCATGCTGGAAAAGGCATTGTTGAGCGCCAAACTGCTCTTGGATGGTTGGGAGAAGTTGCTCTTGGAGGACATTCTGGTACCATTCTTTATTCATGGCTGTGTTTTTAGGCAAGACTGTGAGAGAGCCGATTCCCTTGGCTGAGAAGCAACCCCACACATGAATGGTTTCAGGATGTTTTACAGTTGACATGAGACAAGACTGGTGGTAGCGCTCACCTCTTCTTCTCCGAATAAGCTGTTTTCCAGATGTTCCAAACAATCGAAAAGGGGATTCATCAGAGAAAATGACTTTACCCCAGTCCTCAGCAGTCCACTCCCTGTACCTTTTGCAGAATATCAGTCTGTCCCTGATGTTTTTTCTGGAGAGAAGTGGCTTCTTTGCTGCCCTCCTTGAGACCAGGCCTTGCTCCAAGAGTCTCCGCCTCACAGGGCGTGCAGATGCACTCACACCTGCCTGCTGCCATTCCTCAGCAAGCTCTGCACTGCTGGTAGCCCGATCCCGCAGCTGAAACACTTTTAAGAGACGGTCCTGCCGCTTGCTGGTCTTTCTTGGGCGCCCTGGAGCCTTTTTGGCACCAATGGAACCTCTCTCCTTGAAGTTCTTGATGATGCGATAGATTGTTGACTGAGGTGCAATCTTTCTAGCTGCAACACTCTTCCCAGTTAGGCCATTTTTGTGCAGTGCAATGATGACTGCACGTGTTTCTTTAGAGATAACCATGGTTAACAGAAGAGAAACAATGATGGCAAACACCAGCCTCCTTTTAAAGTGTCCAGTGGTGTCATTCTTAATCATGACAGATTGATCTCCAGCCCTGTCCTCATCAACACCCACACCTGTGTTAATGGAGCAATCACTGAAACGATGTTAGGTGGTCCTTTTAAGGCAGGGCTGCAATGATGTTGAAATGTGTTTTGGGGGATAAAGTTCATTTTCTAGGCAAATATTGACTTTGCAAGTAATTGCTGTTAAGCTGATCACTCTTTATAACCTTCTGGAGTATATGCAAATTGCCATTAGAAAAACTGAAGCAGTAGACTTTGTAAAAATTAATATTTGTATCATTCTCAAAACTTTTGGCCATGACTGTAGATGTGCATAGGACAAGGCTGCAGTTACATTACATGGCTGATATGAGATGAATGACCCTATGTAAACAGAGAAGCGGTCACGGCGCTTACACAGGTACCAGGGTTCATTCAAACAGCTGACGTATGCGAATGATGTCCCAGTTCCTTTCCTAAGGCCACCGAGGCTTATATTTTAGATCTCAAGTACTCACCATTTTTTACTAAGACAAAAGATACATTTGTTGGCATACGTTACATCATCAGATCCACAGACTGGACTGTAAATGATTTCACATGCAAGCACATCTTTGTATTCCTCACATTCATCCTGAAGAAGAGAGAAATTTGTAATCACTAAGTGCATATATAATAAGTTCATTCTTTACAGATAAGAAATTATTTATTTCCATTTATGTACAATCATTTATTTTCCTATTTAATTTAAGCAAGCCATCAAGTCACTACAATAATTGCATTTATTGCTGAAAAACTGCATGCAGGTTGAATTCAGACACACTTCTCTATACCATTTTCTATATCTATATAGAGATATATACAAATAGAAAATACTACAAATAAGCATTTTGTTTTATGGCGATTTGTGCCATTTTTGGGGACAGTATTTTTTATTTTTTTTTATTTATTTTTTACAAAAAACATAGCATGTTCTGGATATAGAATCTATAGACTATAGAACTGCTAGAAAAACACACTTTCCAAAAGTTGCAAAATAAAAAACCACCAAAAAAAACTTGTAAAAAAATGCTGGAGAAATGGTTGAAAATTATGGAATTTTTTAGAAACATTTAAAATGCTGAAAACATTGGGACTGATTTATCATTGTTTGTGATTCATGTGTGTTTGCCTACTGCACCTTATTTATTAAGTATGTGCACTAGAGATGGGCGAACATTCTCGCACCGAGCTGGGTTTGATCCAAAAATTACAAATTGTTAATTTTTTTATGAAACCGAACAAATGGAGATTTGTCTCGGGTAAACTAAAATGACTGCCGCATTATACTCTGGGGTCTCCTCCATTACCTCTTTTGGGCCATTTTGCGGTGTTTGGCACTCTCTGGTGACATCATGTGCCTGGGGTCACCACTGAGGCTTGTGATTGGGTCAAAAGTAGCTACATGGGCACGGTGAGCATCACAACATCATGATGCTAGGCATGCCCAAGTCACCACTGAGGCCCACTCGCAGGACTCAGCGGTGACCTCAGGCGCACAACGTCAAAAGGGAGCCCAGACGTCACCAAGGAGGCAGAGACAGAGTGCCTGAAGCCGCGAGAAGGCCCAAAAGAGGTAATAGAAGGGGAATATGAATTTTTTTTTTATTTTTTTAAACCTCCCTTGGGCCTTCACCAATTATACTCTGGGGTCTGATCACAGAGTATAATAATGTCACTTTCACATTGACATAACTTACCTTAGAGAGCTAGAAATTGGATAGAAAGGGTCCTAGTAGGTCTGAGAGTGTTCTACACTATGTTTTAAGCCATTTTAAGGTAGGGTTCATATCAAACTTGTTCTACCCAAAACAAATCTAGGACTGGAGCCACCTGAACCTGAAACCAAACGAATCATTAAGAGGTTTGCCCATCTCTAGTGTGCACCATTCTTTTTTTTTTTTTTTTTAAAATTTGTACCTAATATCACTGGATATGTGCCACAAATTTTTCTTGTACAGTGGTGTTTTTGGCCATCTGGTTGTGCAGCATACCTACCAACTTTCAGAGGACCATAATAGGGACAAAATCTGCACTATGCGCAGTGTGCTGCAACAGATTTATGCATCATAAGGCATGCCTCTATCCTCACCCATGCCTATTAGTTTCTGCCAGAGGCACCAACTAATAGATTGCACATCAGCTTTAGAATGCTAGCATACAGTATACTGAGTATAACAAAGCATTATATCAGCAAACAATTGCATTGTGATGTAAACTAGTGGAAATGAAAAAATAAAAATGGAATTGCCATAAAATTTATTCTACAAGTTATTATGGGGCACAAAATATGGGCATATTATTTACTGTAATGTGACATTTATTTAACACTGTTTATTGTGTCATATTGCAAGTTTCTATTTAAACCATCAACAAACTGTCCCCTCCAAACATCTCTAACCTAATCTCCCGCTGTCTGCCCTCCAAAAATCTCCGATCTTCACAGGACCTCTTCCGTCACTCTGTTCTGTTTCGATCTTCACACAAGTGCCTCTAAAGGTATGCTCACACAGAGTTTTTTGCAGGCTGAAAAAGTCTGCTTCAGGAATTAGTAAACTTTGATTTTTTTTTTATTTATTTATTTATTTATTTTTACACACAATATGGTTTTTATCTCATTTTTTGTTTTAAGTTTTTTTTTTTTTTGTCACAGTTTTTGTGCTCCGGCACTCTGTATTGACCTAGAAACTTCACTTTAAGGTCGGGGCCCCACGTGGCTAAATGTTTTACAGACTGCAAGGTGGATGGGATTATAGCCCCACCACACCGGAAGGGGGGGCCGCCTACACTTCTCCCGGGCATCCCCTAAGCTCGGGGACTCACTAGCACAATACATAAGACTGTCCCTAACAATCAACCCTTCAAACGCAACCTAAAGACTCATCTCTTTAAAATAGCATATAGTATACATCAACCCTGCTACCACTATGGACCATATGAGTAACTGTTACCCTCACCTACTGTGTCCACGTTCCCATATAGATTGTAGTCCTGTCGGCAGGATCCTCTTTCTAAAGCCCCTTGCAGACTGTGGGTGAGATCAGTGTGCTATCCATGTTTTTCCGGATAGCACACTGACCCATTCATTTCTATGGGCCCAGGCGCACGACCATGATTTCCACGGATCAGTGTGCAGGTCATGAGTCTGTACTGCAATATATAGAGCAGGTCCTATTCTGTTCAGTGTTTGCGGAATGGAATCGCCCATAGAAGCCTACGGGAGACTAAAAACCACAGACGGCACACTGACGTACTCCATGTGTCATCAGTGTGCCGTCCATATTTGCGGACAAGCTAGGAACATCATTAGATGTCTCCTGTGTTTTTTTTTTTTTTTTTTGCAGATCTGCAAACTCGGATAACACACTGATCACACACTGTCCATTTTTTGCGGACTTACGGCACTGATACTGAAGACACACTGAAGACACACTGTCCGAAAAAAAGGAACACTGATTACTACCGTGTTTCTCCGAAAATAAGACAGTGTCTTATATTATTTTTTTCTCCGAAAAAAGGGCTAGGGCTTATTTTCGGGGTAGGTCTTGATTTTTGCCATGAACAACAATCCCACATTTGATCACTTTTTATTAAAATTTTTATCAGAGGTGAAACAGCGAAAAAACAGCAGTTTGGCACTTTTGATTTTTTTTTTTTCCACTACAGCATTCAGTACAATATTTTTATAAGTTTGTAGAGCAGGCATTTTCGGAAACAGGGATACCTAATGTGTATGTGTTTCACAGTAATATTTTAGTTTTATATGTATTCTAGTGAAAGTGGGGGGGGGGGGGGATTGAACATTTATTGTTTTTTTACCTATTAACCCCTCCTAGGGGGCTTGAACCTGCAATCAAGGACCAGCCTCAATAGTAATATTCCTATGACAGGCCTGGGAGCCTTCATAAGGCTCCTGGCTGTCAAAGGAACAGGTCGGCTCCTGCGATCTCGCCGCACAGGAGCCAAGCTGCAACGTGAAAGGTACGGGGTTTATGGGGACCGGCCCCGGGGATAGTTGCTCTACTTTGGGGGGAGGGGGGTCATGGACTGGCACACTCAACAACGCCCGCGATCAGAGTCCAACTGTTGATTTATGCATATTTTATTGAAAGCTAAGTAAACTTTACCTACTGATTGCTGAAGTACACAGTTGACTGACTGTGAAGGAATGTAAGACAAAAAACACACGACGAGCGGCACATAGTGAGTGTAATACTGTTTGATGATAAAACCAAAAGGCGGAAAAAAAAGATAAAAATTATCAGCTGATGGTGGGACCAGGCTCAAAGTGAAGTATAAAAAGCAAAGTTTTGGGAAAATATTTTTTGACGTGTCCACTAGGTATACCTTAAATGTGTGAATAGTGGAATTTAAACTGCTGAAACTCCCTCGATCCTGCAAATTGGGTGGGGGCTTGTTTTTTGGTGGATTCCTCTAAAGGAAATCTACTACCTCCAAAACTAGTTCTAAACCACTCATATGCTGTTGTAGGGCTGATCAGAAATTCAGATTTTATTTCAGATGCGAATGAGCTGCTTGGTTTATCAAGGTCTGGGTCATACCTACTGGAGCACCATCTTCTTTTGTGGTCACTGCAAATCTTTATCCATGGGACATGTTAGACTTAAAAGACAATGGGTGCTCAAAGTGTAGCCCCATTCTGAGTGCACTAAACAACTTTATCAGTAGAAAGACTGCACTTTGGCACAAGAAAGGTATGTTGACTATTCCAGCAATTTTGGTGTTGGTAGACTCCCTAAACCTGAATAATAATTATATACGTACGTAGAATTATTGATAGACATGCCCATACATGCACTTGCTTAAAGTCTAATAGCTAACAATAACAGAAAACAGAAGAGTTAGTACAATTCTTATTTTCACTTAAAAACTCAAGATACCTTAATCAACAGGGTTCCAGATGATACCTAAAAAACAAAAAAATCTTAAACAATATGGTCATATATGCATGTTTAATAAAAATATTACTTTAATATACTGAGATATTGTGCAGGAAATACAGTAAATTGTTCAGAAAATATTTACAATATTACTATTCTAATATAGTAACGTTATTATTGTACAATGATGAATCCCAAATAATAACTTCAGCAAAGAGAGTATGTACATAAAAAGAAAAAAAAAAAAAAAAAAAAAAAAAAGCACATTACAATTAATAACATCAACACACTAAAAGATTAACCTGTGAAAGTGGAAAATGCCAGGACAGCAAAGACAATGACTCCCATGGACTTCATGATGGAGAGATAATATTTTGAACCTGATCCTAATAGATTCTGCAAGTAGTTTTACACGGCTGCTGTACATTTATGTACTCTGGAAAGGTTTACTTAGGGCGGGACTGAAAAGACTACACCCTTAGTACTAGGATAATCAAATACAGTAATACCTCGTACACTCGCGTTTCCGAATTCACAGATTTGCGATATTTTTTTGGCAACTAACATATATAGATTTTGCTCTTTTTTCTCAGATCTGTGAAATTTAAAAAAAAAAAAAAAACACCTTCGCTATTGGGTAGTAGCGTCCTGTTCGTTACGTACCCGGTAATTAGTTTCATTTTACTGTGAGTGTATAAGAAAAATGAATGAATGTATTAATATACAGTACTGTACAGTATACTTTAGTATACTGTACAGTACTGTAGGGTAAAGTTTATTGATATTTAGGGGTTAAACATTAGAAATCGGCATTGTAAGCACTTCTAATTGCTTGTACCAAACATTCGCGATTCCTCGCGATCCGCGACCGGTTCTGGACCCTAACCTCGCGAATGTACGAGGTATTACTGTATAACATTCAGATCATGTCATCACCAGCTAAGACCCAGCTTTCATTTCTCAATTGTAAAATGGCAACAAATACTTTATACTTGAATAACAAGACGACAGCAGAGAGGAAATCCAGGCCTTAGTCTTATTTGTATATAATATTTGTTCCTGTACTAAAAAGCAGAGTTTTGGATTGCATAAGGATTGTGGCTTCGAAGCAGGTTAAAATTTTCAAGACCTTATCTTTAGGATAAGGCCCCATGCTGCAGAAATACAGTGAAAAAAAAAAACTCTGTTTGTGAATATGATTTTTTTTTTTCAGAGCACAGCTAAAAAAAAAAAAAAAAAAAAAAAACTCAGCTTTTCACAGCATTGCTTTTTTTTTTTTTTTTTTTTTTTTTGCAATGTGTGGATGGGATTAGCCAGAATCTCATTCACTTTACTGGTACTGTAAAACACGGCATTTTTTTTCTGCTGCATTTCCCTAACATGGAGCCTTAGCCTTAAAAAGGGGAAAAAATGTAGAGAATAATGCTGCAAAAACACTATATCTTTTCGCTGTTATTTTTTTTCTGCAGCATTTTTAGATGGCTTTTGCTAAGTGGGGCCTTTAGCCTAAACAGGTTGATCATCAGCTGAATGATTATTCATAGGAATGCTCATCCTCAAGCAATTCCCTGTGTTAGGGTTGGTTTATACAGTACATTGCACATGCAATGCATATTCCATACACCTAGGATGTTATCAAATCCAGGGATCAGATGAGGGTAGCTGAAGCAATTTTTATTTTCAATGGGGGGGGGGGGGATTTACTGTGACAAAGTAACAGGCGCCCTCACTTTGATGTAAGTTGGCACACACCCTCCACACTATGGGATGCTGCCCCCTTGCTTATGCGAAGACGAACTGCAGCTGCGCACATATTTACACGTATATGTAAAATTCTTCTACCACAGCAGGCCATTTCTAAGTGGCATACATTTGTTAAAGTGGGTGAGAGATTTGGACACCCCAGGCTACCCAGAAAGACCAATTGAAGGAACTCCCTTCTATGTCTGTCCTTCGTCAATTAGTAGGGGCCCGGGTGCATTTGCGTGACCTAGCGAATCAAAGTGGAGCAGCTATTCTTCTATATCCGCCAACATTATTATGGGGGGCACTAAAGCACATACCTTATTAGCTAAAATGCTGAGGAATAACTAAGCTACTCAGACCCCCCCTCCATTGTTCAGTCTCCTGGGGATGTCAGAAACATCACCTTGACACCATAGCCATAGCCTTTTAAAATTACTAATCCAAACTATATAACCTACCCTCCAAACTCCAATCTAGTCAGTCTGCACGATCCGTCTGCTTACAGACTGACTGCCATTTACCCTCCTTACCGTCGGAGGACTCCGATTCCCCAATTTCCTCAATTTCAGATGAAGAACTTTTGAACTCCTGAAGGAACTTCCCAATAGTAAGGTGCCAGGCCCAGATCACTTACTTATAATATAATACTTTCCAGACAGAGCCATTCCCTCACTTATGTGCTCTATTCTATTTCATCTGGCCTTAAAAGAAGGGCAGGAGCAGAGAAGCAGCAGAGCAGACAGCTTGCCTATTGTACTCTGGGGTCTCTTCAGACTACAGAGTGTAAAAGAAGTAGGCCCAAGGAAGGTGTAAAAAAATAAAAAAACATTTATTCTCACCTTCACTCACCTCTTTCGGTCCTTCTTCGTGGTATCCAGCGAGTTGTTTTTTTCCTCCTTCTCCGTTCGTGTAACATCTCAGAAGAGTGCCAGACCCAGCATCTGGCACTTTGTCACATCACATGCCTGGGGTCAGTGCTGAAACCTATGATTGGGCCTCAGTGGTAATATGGGCAAGCCTACTCCTATTATACACTGGGTCTGAAGGGACCCCAGAGTATAATGATTTACTGCAAATCATGTCACTGAGGACACTAGCATTGTCCTTGTCCATAATTGCTGCTCCACTGCCAGATGACTGGGGGCATATTGCTGTCTCCTGGCCACACATTCCCTTATGGATGACTGACATTGGTGTGGAAGAGGAGTAAGTAAAACAGTTGCTGCTGCTGATGATAACGACAACCATGTGATAGGCCACGTGTAGATGTAACCTGCCTATGGGGAGGAGTAGGAGAACAGCCTTGCTCATTTCCCCTGCCAGTGTCAAATCTAGATTTCCAAATAAGAGTGCGATGCCGTTTCATGTGAGTATGTAGAGCTGTTGTTCCTTCATTTGTTCCTGCATGTTCATGGCTAGCTTTCTGTTTTCAGATCTTGCACATTGCCATGAATTTATCATTTGACAATGTATGAAAAAAGTTCGATGTGGGAGATGACCACATGTAGTTTTTGCTGTCAGCATCAGCAGCAGCGGAAACATGCCTCTAACATCACCAGTGCCACCACCCCCTAGGTGGGTTCACCTAGATCTGCAGGCTTTTTGGATGATGGACCTGTGCAATGGCTGGAATCGTAACTATCACCACCCTCTTCATTTGATATCACCTTGTCAACCTGACCCGGTTGTCAGGTCCTATCCACAAAAGAATCTTCGTCGGCAACATCATCATCTTACCCACTTTTTTTCTAACACATCATCATAGTCCATGCACTACCAGAACTATTACCAGTAGTAGTAGTGCCACATTCCATGCCACTACTACATCCATCAGTCATCATGTCTTCCTCCTCTGCTTTCACACAATACTGACCATTGTCATCCAACTCATCAAAAAGAGGAGGAAGACTTCTCTGACTTGGAGAAATAGATTGCTCAGCAGGTGCCACATCACCACCAGCGATCTGAGTCAGTAAATATTGTGAAGAAGACATGGTTGACAGTCCAGAAAGGCCCACAGAACACACAGAAGCCTGACTCAAGATCACATAATTCTCTGATGTAATATCCTCCTGTGTCTGAGAAGACCCAGCTAAATAATCAAAAACTTCATCTTCATTCTCAGGAAATACAATAATCCTGTGGCTACTGAGGATACCACCAAAGCCAGAAGGTATGTTGCTCTTTCCACCCACATTCTTAGTGTTAGTAGTAGTGTTGTACAATTCTGATGCATTGCAAAATCCTGGCAGTTCTATTACAGGCTGCATATAGCAGCCTGTAATAGAATATATTGCCAGACATGTCTGGGAGCCTTTAATAGACTCCCGGCTGTCAAGGCAATGGATCACTGGGGACCAGCACCCAAAATGGCGGCATACATGTGTAATACAACAAAGACCCGGCGGCTTCTGAGCCGCCACCATATTTAAGTACCTGATAGTGGCATAACTAGGAATGGCTGGGCCCCAAGGCGAACATATGACATGGGGCCCCCTCTGAACCGGTTACGGGTCCCCAAACAGTAAAATATGCTCAACAGTGGCCCCAGATAGTATTATATTCTCAACAGTGGCCCCCACACAGAATTATATGCTCTACATTGCTCACCCCACACACAGTATAATATGCTCCCCACAGTGGCCCCCACCCTGTATTATATGCTCCCCGCAGTGGTCCCCACCCAGTATTATATGCCCCCCACAGTGGGCCCCACCCAGTATTATATGCTCCCTATAGTGGCCCCCCACCCTGTATTATATGCCCCCAACCCAGTATTTTATGCTCTACAGTGGCCCCCACTCAGTAGTATATGCTCTACAGTGGCCCCCACCCAGTAGTATATGCTCCCAACAGCCCCCCTCCGCTTCGGCGCTATCATTATACTCTAGGGTCAGACACCACGTTATGCTCCTCCATTCATACAATCAGACACCATGTTAGGCTCTTCCATTTATTGCAGTTTTGGTCTTTATATGACAAGAAATGAATTAAATACTCTTTTCTGGGCATTTTCCTGCAGATACAAGCCTCAGGTCAACATTCCTGAAAAATAAAAACCAAAAAGGAATGTTTCTCTTACACGAGACCACCACAAAATGGCCGACAGACATGCGCAGTCGGCTGTTCCGTCGGCCATTTTGTGGTGGTCTCCTGTAAAACAAGGAGGAGAATGGCCAGAGCAGAAGAAAGGCGGCGCTGGATTGGATGACAATGCTCCCCTGTGCATTTTGAGCAGAGAAGGAACGCCCCCTGTGCATTCTCAGCACCTTCAAGATAAAAGGTAAGATGAATTGCCTTCATCAAGGCTATTCCTACGTGCTCATAGTTTAAAATGTGTTTTTTAATTATTGTTGAGTTGTATAGAGTTGTCTGTTGTAATGCCTATGGGTATATTCACACAGTGCAGTCAAATCACTTTTATGGTCATGTGATAACTGCAAAATCATGTCAAAACACTGCATTTAGAGGTGATTTCCTGGTGATCACTGCAGTGAAACATGACTTGACAATGATTTTTAGAATTTGATCAGGACAAGTTTCAAGCCTATGGATCTAAAAGCAATTTAAGTTATAAACAACAAGTATATTGCAATAATTTTTCACTAAACAATGAATAAGCCTTGAGTATATCAAACTGGACAATCCTTTTAAGCTTAAAGGGAATTTCTGGAACTAATATTGATCTCATCTTCCTCCTTGTAGGCAGTAACACTGCTTCCATTGGTCACATGACCATTTTGCAACTCAGTTCAATTCAAATGAATGAGGAGGAGCTACAATACCAAGCACAGACACTAAACAATAAACGGTGCTATGCGTGGTAAGAAGTGAATAGCTATAGGGGGTGCAGAGGCAGCAGTCACTACCAGGTCCTGGACCCTGAGGCAGCCCCAAAGGTCCCTCTGCCACATTAATTATACCACTATTATAAATGACAGAAGTGACTTATTTTCCACTGGGGCCCAGCAGCTTCAAGATCTGGTGAAGAGGCCACAGCAATCAATCACAGTCCTAGATAACCCCTTTAACCTTCAGAATCATTTTAAAGGGGTTATTCAAGATTATCAACAACAGGCCATTATGAAAAAGAACAGAATAAGCAGCACACCATTCTGCTTCTCTGTCTTCGCTTACTAGGCGGAAAACTGGCGTCCTCTTGACAACATGTGACTTCGCCGCTGATCACTTGTCTTATCAGTGTACAATGGGGAAAAAAAGTATTTAGTCAGCCATCAACTGTGCAAGTTCTCCCACTTATAAAGATGAGGCGCCTGTAATTGTCATCATAGGTAGACCTCAACTATGAGAGACAACATGAGAAAACAAATCCAGAAAATCACATGGTCTGATTTTTTAAGAATTTTTTTGAAAATTATGGTGGAAAATAAGTAATTGGTCACCTACAAACAAGCAAGATTTCTGGTTCTCACAGATCTGTAACTTCTTCTTTAAGAGGCTCCTCTGTCCTCCACTCATTACCTGTAGTAATGGCTCCTGTTTGAAATTGTTATCAATATAAAAGACACCTGTCCACAACCTCAAACAGTCACACTCCAAACTCCACTATTTTGAAGACCAAAGGGCTGTGGAAGGACACCAGAAACAAAATTGTAGACCTGCACCAGGCTAGGAAGACTGAATCTGCAATAGGCAAGCAGCTTGGTGTGAAGAAGTCAACTGTGGGAGCAATAATTAGAAAATGGAAGACCTACAAAACCACTGATAATCTCCCTCGATCAGGGGCTCCACACAAGATCTCACCCCGTGGGGTCAACATGATCAAAAGAACGGTGAGCAAAAATCCCAGAACCACATGGGGGCACCTAGTGAATGGCCTGCAGAAAGCTGGGACTAACGTAACAATGGCTACCATCAGTAACACACTACGCCGCCAAGGACTCAGATCCTGCAGTGCCAGACGTGTCCCCCTGCTTAAGCCAGTACATATCTGGGCCCGTCTGAAGTTTGCTAGAGAGCATTTAGATGTTTCAGAAGAGTATTGGAAGAATGTCATATGGTCAGATGAAACCAAAGTAGAACTGTTTGGTAGAAATACAACTCGTCGTTTTTGGAGGAGAGTGAATGCTGAGTTATCCAAAGAACACCATACCTACTGTGAAGCATGGGGGTGACATCACGCTTTGGGCTGTTTCTCTGCAAAGGGACCAGGACGGCTTATCCGTGTACATGAAAGAAGGAATGGGGCCATGTATCGTGAGATTTTGAGTGCAAACCTCCTTCCATCAGCAAGGGCATTGAAGATGAAACGTGGCTGGGTCTTTCAGTATGACAATGATCCCAAGCACACCGCCCGGGCATTGAAGGAGTGGCTTCGTAAGAAGAATTTCAAGGTCCTGGAGTGGCCGAGCCAGTCTCCAGATCTCAACCCCATAGAAAACCTTTGGAGGGAGTTGAAAGTCCATGTTGCCCAGCGACAGCCCCAAAACATCACTGCTCTAGAGGAGATCTGAATGGAGGAATGGGTCAACATACCAGCTACAGTGTGTGCCAACCTTGTGAAGACTTACAGAAAACGTTTGACCTCTGTCATTGCCAACAAAGGATATATAACAAAGTATTGAGATGAACTTTTGTTCCACCATAATTTGCAAATAAATGCTTTAAAAATCAGACTGATTTTCTAGATAGGTTTTCTCATTTTGTCTCTCATAGTTGAGGTCTACCCATGATGTCAATTACAGGCCTCTCATCTTTTTAAGTGGGAGAACTTGCACAATTGGTGGCTGACTAAATACTTTTTTTCCCCACTGTACCTTTGAGGCCAGTGATTGGCTGCTGCAGTCACATGTTGTAATAATGTCAGTATTTGAGGCCAACAAACAATAACCAGTGAGGAGGACCAGAGTAGCAGAACTAAAGTGGCGGACGGTTATGGTAAGTATTGCTTATTTTATACCAAGTTCTACCTCAAATTTTGCTTATTTTAAACACACACTTCAATTATTACACCAAGAATTAGAATATCTGGTCTTGCTGCTGAAAATGGCCAACACATACAGTGCTGGCCAAAAGTATTGGCACCCCTGCAATTCTGTCAGATAATACTCAATTTCTTCCAGAAAATGATTGCAATCACAAATGCTTTGGTAATAATATCTTCATTTATTTTGCTTGCAATGAAAAAACACAAAAGAGAATGAAAAAAAAAAAGTCAAATCATTGATCATTTTACACAAAACTCCAAAAATGGGACGGACAAAAGTATTGGCACCCTCAGCCTAATACTTGGTAGCACAACCTTTAGACAAAATAACTGCGAACAACCGCTTCCGGTAACCATCAATGAGTTTCTTACAATGCTCTGCTGGAATTTTAGACCATTCTTCTTTGGCAAATTTCTCCAGGTCCCTGAGATTTGAAGGGTGCCTTCTCCAAACTGCCATTTTGAGATCTATCCACAGGTGTTCTATGGGATTCAGGTCTGGACTCATTGCTGGCCACTTTAGAAGTCTCCAGTGCTTTCTCTCAAACCATTTTCTAGTGCTTTTTGAAGTGTGTTTTGGGTCATTGTCCTGCTGGAAGACCCATGACCTCTGAGGGAGACCCAGCTTTCTCACACTGGGCCCTACATTATGCTGCAAAATTTGTTGGTAGTCTTCAGACTTCATAATGCCAGGAACACGGTCAAGCAGTCCAGTGCCAGAGGCAGCAAAGCAACCCCAAAACATCAGGGAACCTCTGCCATGTTTGACTGTAGGGACCGTGTTCTTTTCTTTGAAGGCCTCTTTTTTTTTTCCTGTAAACTCTATGTTGATGCCTTTTCCCAAAAAGCTCTACTTTTGTCTCATCTGACCAGAGAACATTCTTCCAAAAAGTTTTTGGCTTTCTCAGGTAAGTTTTGGCAAACTCCAGCCTGGCTTTTTTATGTCTCTGGGTCAGAAGTGGGGTCTTCCTGGATATCCTACCATAGAGTCCCTTTTCATACAGACGCCGACGGATAGTACGGGTTGACACTGTTGTACCCTCGGACTGCAGGGCAGCTAGAACTTCCTTGGATGTTAGTCGAGGTTCTTTAGCCACCATCCGCACAATCTTTCGTTGAAATCTCTCGTCAATTTTTCTTTTCCGTCCACATCTAGGGAGGTTAGCCACAGTGCCATGGGCTTTAAACTTCTTGATGACACTGCGCACGGTAGACACAGGAACATTCAGGTCTTTGGAGATGGACTTGTAGCCTTGAGATTGCTCATGCTTCCTCACAATTTTGCTTCTCAAGTCCTCAGACAGTTCTTTGGTCTTCTTTCTTTTCTCCATGCTCAATGTGGTACACACAAGGACACAGGACAGAGGTTGAGTCAACTTTAATCCATTTCAACTGGCTGCAAGTGTGATTTAGTTATTGCCACCACCTGTTATGTGCCACAGGCAAGTAACAGGTGCTGTTAATTACACAAATTAGAGAAGCATCACATGATTTTTCAAAGGGTGCCAATACTTTTGTCCACCCCCTTTTTTATGTTTGGTGTGGAATTATATCCAATTTGGCTTTTTGACAATTCTTTTTGTGGTTTTCCATTGACGACAAATTAAATGAAGATATTATTACCAAAGCATTTGTGATTGCAATCATTTTCTGGAAGAAATTGAGTATTATCTGACAGAATTGCAGGGGTGTCAATACTTTTGGCCAGCACTGTACCATATCTGAAGTAAGAAATTTTACTTTGGATTGACTCTAGTTAATTGACCACTATTGTAAGCTGCCTACCCTTGGTCGGCTAATATTCTGCTACCATAACCCTGGTCCACAAGACTATTATTCAAGGTCCCCAAATAGATTTTTCTAGGTCAGGACAGGATAGGTCATCAGTATGTGATCTGTGTGGTCTGACACCCAAACCCTTAACAGATCAGACACTTGAAGCTGGTGCAGTGGATGGAGAGTGAGTGTAGGCTGCTCCTATTCAAGTAACAGAAGTGGAGCTGCAGCCCCATCCACTGTGTAGCAGTGGTTCTGGGTGAACTAAAGCACCACAATTCCTTGAATAGGAAGAGCTCGCATGCATGCCCCGTCTACTGCACCAGCTTCCGGTAGGTTTCGGACCCCCACGGATCACGTACTGATGACCTATCCTATGAGTATGAAAATGCAATTTGAGGACAGAAAACCTCTTCAAGGCTAAGGCACCACATTGCGCAACGTAGCTAAAAAATGCTGCAGAAAAAAAAAACAAAAAAAACCCACATTGCGTTTTTCTGCAGTTTTTCTTTATGTTTTTACTGTGCTTTTCTCTGTGTTTTTTTCCTTTATTAAATCTATAGGGGAAATTATCTACAATTTATTTTTCTATTTATTGAAACAACTTCTCAAGTCACTACAATAACAGCAATACTGCTGAAATATTGCTTGTATGCTGAAGTCACACACACTACATACACTATGCTATTTCTATTGTGTGTTTAAGGTTAAAATGCTGTGACCAGAATGTCTATAGAGAGATCTAGAAAATACTACATACAAGTTTTGTGGAGCATTTGTGACATTTTTTAAGTGTTTTTTTTTTTTTATTGATTTGTACCTAATGCTTCTTTTCGTCAACATGACTTGTAATGTGGACGGGGTTTAGATGACGTATAGAAGTTTTTAAAAAGTCGCAATAGTTCTCTGAAAGAACACTCCAGTAGTAACTATTCAACAAAGTTATGAATTTATGAGTGCAACATTTTGAAAAAGGTTTTAAAAAAACACTAGAAAAAAATAAAAAGTTAGAAAAGTGACTTCAAAATTTCCCTCATGATAAATTAGAACCATTTTGTGTGTGAAGGAACCCTAAGGCCGCTGTGTTTTACACTACCTGAAAAATGGATAGGTTTCTGGCCAATCCCATCCACACATTGCAGGAAAAAAAATCTGCCGCAGAAAAAAGTTTTGATAAAAAGGGATGCGTTTCCAATACGGTCTGTTCCAAAAGACCAGTCACCACGTCCACCAACTCCAGTTCTTAGCATCTGTTAACTGCTGATCCACTGATTCCAGCACAGTTGGAATTTTTTCTCTAGCCCCCTCCATTCCCGAATAAACAGAGCAGTTAGTTTTGGTGCCTGAGGCTCTCTTTAATGGAGTATTTCTACAGTATATTTTAAAGTGATGGTATATGACTGGAAATGTTTCATGCTGTGAAACCACAACACTAGAAGATGTTGAGGATATGTTTTTTGTTTTTTTTTTATCTCATGTAATTGCACATTCACTCTATTTTTTATTGACATATTGCTTTTTCATGACTTATTATAGACTTACCCTTTCCCTACAAGCTTATTACACTATTACTTACTAATACCTAATATCCAGTGTCATCAGTATGAAAACTCCATCTGGGGCCAGCAGAAATGCATCACGGTTTTTCCCTCAGCACGTTTTACAAAAAGTTCACAGAGTCTGCGGACTTTCTACTTCAATTATACCTATACAGAAAATGCCAGTGTTTTCATAGGTATAATTGAGATGCTGCGATTTACAAAAATGCAACGGTTTTAGAAATCGCAGCATGTCCACTGTGGATATTTTTTTCTGTGATGTGTGGATGGGATTGGCCAGAATCCCATCCATTTTGCAGTTACTGCTGTGGTTTTTGCCGCTTCAAGGGGCCCCAGCCTTAGGCATTACAACTTTGCACATTTACATCAAGGGATGTCTGTGTATTGCAGAACAGGACAGTTCACCCAAAGTGACAGATGCTCTTTATAGCTATTTTCCAATCTAGTAAAGATCTGAGTATACTGAACAGACGACCCTTATATTAACTCAGAATTACCTAGCAGGCTACATATGAAAATTGGTTTCCTAAACTAGATAACCCCTTTAAAATGTGTAAAATTGAACCATATCGGTGCAGCCGCTCCTGTACTTGATCTTGATTTCCATTTTCAACTTCCTGTGAAAAAAAATAAAAAATATGAGCAATATCAAATAAAATTTATATTTGTTTTTTTTTTTTTTATCAAATTAGGTAATGTTTGAAATTCTGGATTTAGGCACAGATTCTAGATTCTTAAAATTTGACAAAATCACCTAACATTTAACAGCTAAAGTAAGTAAAAGGTATATTAGATAAGGGTTGTTTAAAATAAAAAGTTTATATTAATGTCTTTGGGTGTTCTTAATAGCATTTTTTTGCAGTGTTTTTTTTTTTTTTTAATCATGAAAAAAATGTTATAAAATGCTGCAGACTGATGAAACAAGTTAGTTAGCAATACAATGAGAAACCCGACATACAATGCTTTTTTTTTTTCTAGTGGTTTTTTTTTTCTTTTTTACACTTCATGGCTTTTTTGTATCTTGTGTTTTTCAATAGATGTTTTTCAATAGATTTCATTATGATAAAAAAAAAAGCCTGAAAAATGTTTGCACAAAAAAGAGCAACATAATAAAATGCAAAAAACATATGCCATAAATAACGCCAGGTTATGAGGAAATATGTGGCATAAAGGTAGTCTTATACCCAATTCTCTTGCATTGAATAAAATGTGTAGAATATGACTGATTTTACAATAAATAGCTTATTCATTATTGCCACAGATTTCACATGGAATTGAGCCCCAGTGAACGACAATGAGGATATAATCTATATGTGGATCAGCTGTTTTATTATTTGAAAAATCTATGTTGGATGGCAAAATTGACAAGTGTAAACCCTGATATAATTCATGGATCATTGTATTACATTAACTATGTACAAGACAATTTGCAATTTTAAGACAGTGAGATGCTCCAATGTGTACACTTCAAGTCAGATTTCATGGAACAGTAGCTGTCTTACTATTATGACAAGTATTTACCGAAACGCTACATACAAAATGTACCCACTGGGAATATAAAACCAGTTCTTTAAACCATTAATGACAAAGTACTTCTACTTAACCTCTTCTGGACTGCCCATAGACTTTATATGTCTGGCGGTGGCAGTCCACCTCTAATCCTGCGTCCTTGCAAGATTAGCCTGCTGCACAAAATTGTGCAGCTATGGGATTGGGATGCCAGCTGTTACTACAGCTGGACATCCCATGTGGATGGCAGGGATAGTTTATTACTCTTCCTTCCCTATCGCTGTGTGCACAGCTATGGGAGCTGCCATGATGCAACGCCACTCTGACCTGGCAGTCACTTGACTGTTAGGGAAACAGGAACTCCGAGAGCTGATAGGTCCTAGATGAACAAGATCAGCCCTGCAGTATAGCATAGGAGACTGTATTCCTCCTGTAACTGGGGCTGTATGTATCAGTGCCAGTTACAGGAGGAAATAAAAAAAAAAAAAAAAAAGTTAAAATTTCCCCCCCCCCCCAAAAAAAAAAGGTCTATTATGATGTTATGGGAGGACACAATGTGTTAAAAAAAAAAAAAAAAAAGGTAAGCCCCCCCCGTATCATTACCACACACCTGTCACAGGTCCTAGCCCTGCCCCCAGCAACACAGCAATAAGTAAAAATGACCATAAAAGAGGGAAAACTATTTTTAAAAAAATTTCAGTAGCACTTTGTGCTATTAAAAAAAAAAAAAAATTGAAAAATGTGAAAAACAAAACATTTTCCCTCCTTTTTTGGTTACATTTTATTGGATGTTAAAATAAAGAAAACACATGGAAAAATAAAAACACAAAAATAAAGCCCTATGTATCACTGAAACAAAATGCAAAAATGATTTGAAAAACCTAAAGGAAAAAAATATTATAGCCCTTAAAACCGCATGCGCGAAAAAAAAAAAAAAAAAAAATTGGTCCTGAACCAGGGAAAATAGCCCCGTACTGAAGTGATTAATTTCCACCTTAACTGATATTTGTCATGTGACATTCGAATTTCAAATTCAGAATATGACCACATATTTATTTCTTGTGAGTATCAGTAGTCAGATTCCCTCGGTCCCTCTCTTGTTCTGCAAGGACGTACCGATACGTCCTTGCAGTTTTCAGTAATTGCACCCAGATCAGCTCTTTAGTTATGGGCAGGGGGCTGTATTCCTCCTGCAACTGGGGCTATATGTATCAGCCCCAGTTACAGGGGAAATCACCCCCCCCCCATAAAAAAAAAAGTGATCAGATGTCCCCACAGTCTATAATGACCTTATGGGTACACAATGTAAAAAAAAAAAAAATAAAAAAGTAGAAAAGTAAAAAATTTTAATTAAAGTAAAATAATTAAAAAAATAAATAAAATATGTCAATAAAACGCCCTTATTATAGGTTCTAGCCCCACTCCCGACACTATACAAAATAAACATTACCCTAACGGAGAGGGGTGCGATTCTGAGCTCTAACAGTGGCTACCTCTGATTGGAGCTCTGAATCACACACCCTTGTTTGATATTACAGAGCATCAAACACCAAAACCAACCGCACTTGTTGCTCAGGAATGGTGTGGGCTAGAGAGAAAATCCCAACTGTGCTAGAATCAGTGGAGTTGCGAATATTACCAGTTGCAAAGAACTTGAATTGGTCGAGGTGTTGAAAGGTCCTCTCTAAATCAAGTTCTGATGACGTGTCTATTCACATAAAAGTATACTGCACCTTCAGCAGCTATATGCTGTTCCTCTACATGGTTCTCGGCTCTAACATCAGGATCCTCATTTCCCTCCTCAGGTTGTGGAGGTGGAATATTCTGCGGCTGTGGATTGTTATTATTGTGTTGCAGGTTGTTGTTGTTCTGGTGATTGTTATTTTCATTCTCATTGTTGGAGTTCTGATTGCTCACAAGGGCTGAGGACACTCCAATACCTGTTCCCACACTAAGACCTACACGAGCACAGCCCTAGGAATAACAGAGACACTCTTTAGGGCATATATTTTTCAGATGGAACCAGTTACTAAATTTAAAGCAAAATCAACATGGCAGGATTTGTGTTGCAAATAAATTTTGTAATATACTTTATTAAACTCATTTTGTCTCCTTTATGTGAACTCCTGCATCTCTTTATTCTTTCCCTGGCTTCTGTATTGAGAGCTGTTCCTGCCTCTCACTGAGTAACTGTGTATGGAATCAAGATTAGGATATTTATATCATATTATACACCTGCATATTAATATCCTAATCCGACTATGATTTCAGCCAGTGATATCTCTGGAAAGATTATTGATAGCACTGGATGGTTAGAGTCATATGAAAGAAGAGAATCTCCTCTTTCCCACGACACCAAAAGCAAGTTACATTTTATAGCATCCAAGATATAACTGTTTGAAGTGACCCTCCCCTACCCTCATTTTCTCTACATCTCACATGGTCCCTTACTCCATACTCAGTAACATTCAGTGAGAGGCAGAAACATCTCATTACAGAAGCAAGGGAAAGCATAGAAAATGCGGGATGTTATACAACGGAACCAAAATTTGTTAATAAGGTATATTACAAAATTTATTAATGACACAAATACTGAAGTGATCCTGGGAGAGGAGTGCATTGCACAGACATAGCAGAGAATTATATACCTCCCTTCACTGAGCATCATTAGAAACCTATAACCCAGCTGCATAACAACATGATGATGGTTTCGTAGCACTAAACCTGAAAGGTGACTTCTTCCTTCGAATGACAGATCTAAATTATAATTGTAAATATTTTTTAATGTGTATGAGAAATACAAATTAATTATACACCACAATAATAAAGAGCACGCACATCTAATCCAAATTCTAGAATTACATTACATATAGCCTATAGGGAAAATAGACCTGTCTTATATTCTTCCTCTTTATGCTGCAACTTAGCCTATATTAAAGGCATTAAATACTGTTCACTACAGAAATTAGAATTTACTAGTAGAGGGGAAACCTCTCACATTGAATGAGATACCTGGTGTAGAGGCAGAAAAAAAAAAACTGAGAAAATATACTGAATCTCTTCCTACAAAATCATATAATGTATATTTTACTTATTTAGATCCTTGCTCTTTGCTTAGCAGTCATATAGGAGGCCTTATGGAGGGACTGACAGCTATCAGTTATGCAGGCAAGTCTCTCAATCACTGATAGGACCGCCCACTGGACACCTAAACAAAGAGAATTGGAATTTAAACAAAATACAATTTATACTGAATCTTTTTCCACAAAACCATTCAGTATATCAATCTGCTTCGCGTCTTCTGCTCTATACCATACAACCTGCAGATACAGTCTTGAGCTGAAGCAGATGTAAATTACTTTTATACTATCCTAATGCACAGATGTATGTGGCCTTTTTCAGTTACATGATTTATAATGATGTCTCTTTGCGTGAATTGCTTTTGATTTTAGCATAGGTATTCACAAGACAATAGGAACATTGATGCATTGATTACAAGGTTTTGTATTTTAGCTGAAACATTAATACCTCATGGTTAGCAACTCATTTGTTACAGGGTGAAGCCAGGCCCTGTTATGTTGGTCATGGGTGTCATTAGTAGGCTGTAAGTTGGTATTATGCACCTTACATTATCAGGTGACTGGCCCCTTATATAATGCAACAAAAGAGTTAGACAGAGGGAGGGAATCTTGGGATCAATAGCGTAAATATCGGGATAGCAGAGGTAGCGGCTGCCACAGGGCCTGGGACCAGTGGTGAACCTAGCCTCTTTGCTGCCTGAGGCGGACTATAGAAAGACGCCCCCACCCCCCCAAAAAAAAACAAAAAAACTGAGTTTCCATGCTACTAGTTTAACACACTGTTATCGTCGCACAATATACACAATGTTATAAAACAGTTTAAGAATTCTTCTTCCTGTATTACTTCAGTATCAGATCAACAACACGGCATTAACAATGAAAGTAACTTCACACATCTTCTGCTTGGTGGATGGACGAGGCCATGTGGCCCCCATTCTCTATAATAGGAGCGCCGCAGATAGCTGAGTACTGGACTTCGGGTATCTTTGGCACTCCCATTAAAGTGAATGAGAGCCACGCGGGTTCGTCCATCCACCAAGTGACACACCTATATATGGCTGCGGTCAGGCTGAATTCCCACCTAGTGGGGGGAAAAAACCCAATTCTCAGGCTCAGTGGGGGTCTCAGCAGACAGACCCCCCATCAATCAGGTATTTATCCTCTATCATTTAGGTGAATACAGTGCAGTAACATTTTGTGACTTACAGGTGACGTCTCTGACTAATCCTTCACATTTCCCTTCTCTTCCCTTTGGACCGCCATGACCACTTCTTCCAGCTGTGACTTATCTCTGTAAAGTTTGCAACACAGACACCTTTGGCTCCTCACTTTTCCAGGCATCCACCCACATTGTCCTCACCTACACAAAGCCCCCATCCTGCTGCTACGCCCAATTATATAATATATGATATAACCCCCCATAATGAATAATACCCCCAAGTGCATCTTTATATTAATAACATCCGTGTGTACCCTGTATAAATAGTGCCCCTTATTAATAATGCCCCAGGTGTTAACTAATTAAAAGGTTTTCCAGGTCATTAATAAACTAATCAGTGGGGTTCAAAAACCCAGGACCCCCACTGATCAGCTGTTTGAATGGTACCTGTGTAAGCGCCATGACCGCTTCTCTGTTTACATAGTGTCATTCATCTCATAGCGGCCATGTAATGTAACTACAGCCTCGTCCTGTACATGTCTACAGTATGTGACAAGGCTACAATTACATCACACGGTCACTATAAACAGACAGCGTATAATATAAACAGGTGCCATAGCCCATGTTTATAGCACCCCATTTACACACACTATAATGTTCCACAGCAGCCCCTGCACACAGTATTACACAGTGTTATGGCCCGCAGCGGCCCCTGCACACTGTATTATGCTCCATAGTGGCCCCTGCACAGGGTATTATGCCCCACATTGGCCACTGCACACGGTATTATGTTTCACAGCAACTCCTGCACACAGTTTTATGCCCCATATTAGCCCCTGCACATGGTATTATGCTCCATATTGGCCCCAGCACATGGTATTATGCTCCACAGTGGTCCCTGCACAGGGTATTATGCTCTATAGTGGCCCCCGCACTCGGTATTATGCTCCATAGTGGCCCCTGTACAGGGTATTATGCTCTACAGTGGTCCCTGCACATGGTATTATGCCCCATAGTGGACCACCCATGAACTATTATTATACTCTGGGGTCTTTTCAGAGTATAATGATTGGAGACCCAGGGGAGAATACAAACATAAAAACCAGAGTTACCTATCCTGGACACCGGTGCACTCCTTGCAGCTTTCGGCCCTGTTTAATTGCGCACACACGTCACGTGATCAGGCCGGCGACGTGACCTGATGACGTCACCAGAGGCCTCAAGCCTGCTCGGAGTTACATCGGATCGCAGGAGGTGAGTAACATTGGTTTTTATGTTCCCTCACCAACCCTAGGCCTCCGATTATTATACTCCGGGGTCTGAATAGGCCCCGGAGTATAATAGTAGTATTTGCGGCCCGCGGCCTCACTTACCGATACCCGTGGCCGCTCACAGCGGCATCCACTTCCCTTTCTGCGTCCCATAGCAGAAGGGGAAGCGGGGGCGGCCACGAGCAGACGCGGGGTAGGTAAATAAATAGGCCGTTACCTGCCGGGGATGCTCCAACAGGTTACGGCCTATTTATATATATAAAAAAAAAGTTATACTCACCTGCGATGCCTTGATGCAGCCGCCACCGCCTCCTCTTCTTGTCCGCGACGTCTGTGTCTCAGCGTAGGCGGCATGATGACGTCATTGTATCGCCGCCTGCGCCGAGATGCGACGTCTTGTAAACCAGCCCAGGACAGGCCCCGCTCAGCTGTGTTTTTTTTTTTTTTTTTTTTTTTAAAGTGGCCTGTCCTGGGCTGGTTTACATGAAATGCCGCCTGAGGCGGCCGCCTCATTCGCCTCATTAGCGGTGCGCCCCTGCCTCAGACATTAGGGGGCCTGGCGGCCCCTTTTGTTTTTGTTTTGTTTTTTTTAAATAGGCCGTTACCTGCTGGAGTAACCCCAGCAGGTAATGGGCCCTATTTACTTACCGATCCCCGCTCCTGCTCACGGCCACCTGCGCTTCCCCTTCTGCAGAAGGTAGTAAGGCCGCGGGCCCGCAAACCCCACAAACACTGCTATCATTATACTCTGGGGTCTTTAATGATCGGAGGCTCAGGGGAGGTGAGGGAACATAAAATACACTGTTACTTACCTCTCCGGTGCTACGGCAGTCTTCGGGCCTCCTTGGTGATGTCCCAGATGTCACGTAGGCCAGGCCGGTGTCACAACGCTGGCCTGGCTCATGTGACATCTGGTCCATCATTGAAGAGAGCCAAAAATAGCGGGGAGTACACCGGAGCCCGGGAGAGGTAAGTAACATTGTTTTTTATGTTTGTACCCTCCCCTGAGTCACCAATCATTATACTCTGGGGTCTGAAAAGACTCCAGAGTATAATAATTGTTCATGGGTGGTCCACAATGTGGCATAATACTGTGTGCAGGGGCCACTATGGTGCACAATAGTGTGTGCAGGGGCCACTATGGGACGACATAGTGTGTGCAGGAATGCGGTTTGTGTGGGGGGGGGGGGGGAGGGTTGGCATGTCAAATGTTTGCCCAGCCATTCCTAGTTACGCCACTGCCTGGGATCACCATATTTTTAACTACATTTAGGTCCATAAATATTTGGACAGACATTTCTCTAATTTTGGTTCTGTACATTACTACAATGAATTTTGAACAAAACAATTCAGATGCAGTTGAAGTTCAGACTTTCAGCTTTAATTCAGTGGGCTGAACAAAATGATTACATAAAAATGAGAGGAACTATAAAGCATTTTTTAAATACAATCCCTTCATTTCAGGGGCTCAAAATTAAAATGTTAATTTCTAATACTTGGTTGTTCACCCTTTGTTGGCAATGACTGCCTGAAGTCTTGAACTCATGGACATCACCAGACGACGCTGTGTTTCCTCCTTTTTAAGGCTCTGCCAGGCCTTTGCTGCAGTAGTTTTCAGTTGCTGTTTGTTTGTGGGCCTTTCTGTCTAAAGTTTAGTCTTTAACAAGTGAAGTGCATGCTCGATTGGGTTGAGATCAGGTGACTGACTTGGCCATTCAAGAATATTCCACTTCTTTGCTTTAATAGACTGCTGGGTTGCCTTGCCTTTATATTTTGTGTCATTGTCCATCTGTATTATGAAACGCCGACCAATCAGTTTGGCTACATTTGGCTGGATTTGTGTACACAGTGTGTCTCTGAATAACTCAGAATTCATCCGGCTGCTTCTGTCCTGTGTCACATTATCAATAAACACTAGTGTCCCCGTGCCACTGGCAGCCATGCATGCCCAAGCCATCACACTGCCTCCGCCGTGTTTTACAGATGATGTGGTATGCTTTGGATCATGAGCTGTAGCCCACCTTCGCCATACATTTTTCTTTCCATCATTCTGGTAGAGGTTGATTTTGGTTTCATCTGTCCAAAGAATGTTCTTCCAGAACTGTGGTGGCTTTTTTAGATTTTTTTTTAGCAAAGTTCAATCTAGCCTTTTTATTCTTGAGGCTTATGAGTGGATTGAACTGTGCAGAGAACCCTCTGTATTTACTTTTATGCAGTCTTCTCTTTATGGCAGATTTGGATATTGATACACCTACATCCTGGATAGTGTTCACTTGGTTGGCTGTTGTGAAGGGGTTTCTCTTCACCATGGAAATTATTCTGCGATTATCCACCACTGTTGTCTTCTGTGGGTGTCCAGGTCTTTTGCATTGATGAGTTCACTAGTGCTTTCTTTCTTTCTCAGGATGTACCAAACTGTAGATTTTACCACTCCTAATATTGTAGCAATTTCTCAGATGGGTTTTTTTTCTGTTTTTGCAGCTTAAGGATGTCTTGTGTCACCTGCATGGAGAGCTCCTTTGACCGCATGTTTTTTTTCACAGCATAATCTTCCAAATCATCTCCAGGCCTTTTATCTGCTTAATTGAGAATAACAAAAGAATTGCCCACACCTGCCCATGAAACAGCCTTTGAGTCAATTGTCCAATTACTTTTGGACAGAGTAGCACATGTTAAGATGCTGAGACTCCTAAACCCTTTATCCAATTTTAATGTGGATACCCTCAAATGAAAGCTGAAAGCCTGGACTTTATGCCCATGTCCATTATATAACTATAACTTGAATATGTTTCAGTAAACAGGTAAAAAAACAAAATTTGTGTCAGTGTCCAAATATATATAGACCTAACTGTATATAGCCAACTTCACTGAGTCACTCCATGTATATAAATGTGTGAACCGAGAGCAAGGCAGGTGGTTTGGACTCCGCAACCAGAAATGAACGCACACGCGGTAGTTCAAGAAAAGAATATATATTTACTATAAGTTAATAAAGGCTATTTGAAGGTAAAATGACAGGGATAAAGACAAGCAAAATATACAATATAGCATGAACAATTTCAAGGCAAATTCTGCAATGGTTTCTACTTTTACTCTGTCCACTTCTGCAGTATGGACACTGAATGAACAATATACTCAAAACTATCCCTAACTGACCCTGACATCACATTTGGGTGCACCCCCTTTTCCCCAGTGGTCCAGGTGGACCGCTTACAGTCCGTAGAAGCGCGCGGTGGGGCCCAAAGTCGTTCCTTTCTTTTATAGTGAAGCGTCCTCTCCTCACTGTTATCAGGATCTTGGGAGAAATGAAGTCCTCTTTAACAGGGAAACCCAATGAATGCAATGTAATCCAACAGCAGATTCCACTCAGCACACTGACAGTCCTGCCGAATCCATACACTGAGCTGGGTTGTAAGCCGGGGTTTAGCAGGTGCTGTCCAGTACATCAACAGCACTGCGAGTCTCTATCTGTGGTATCCATATACACAGTCACAATGTCAGTCTCACTGATCAGCCACTGAGCACAGTTCCTTTCACGTGGACTCACTAGTCCTGTTGTCTCTTTACACTCTGTTTGTCTCTGGACCAAGATACAGCTTAGCTGTACAGAAAAATCTCCACACCAGTTCAATACAACACTTGCCAAGATGGCTGCTGCTCTCTGTCTCGTCACTTCCTGCTGCTCTGCTCACACTCTGTCTGCAGAACAGGCAGGCTGACATAAAAGGGGGGGGTCTCACTCCAGCATCATGTCACAATTACAATGGCTGCTGTCTTAAAGGAACAGAATCACAGAAATACATTCAACATTAACAGTTTATACAGACAAATGAAGCTTAGGACAACATTGGCTGTCTCTTACATATTCCCCCCCCACTTTAAGATTGGCAGTCCCTGCCTATGACTGTATATCCAGAGGGTTGTACTTTTATGCACAGGGTGGTAGTATACCGATGTATGGCAGGCCAAACAAACTCATCCTGCGCATACCGAACAGGGGAAATACCAGCATTTGGCCTAGTGGTCAGTCTGAGGACCGGTGGTATATTATGGGGTGCTGCAGCTATGGGCTGAGAAGGACCGGCGGATTCCGCACCTGAGGGGGCACAGGCCGGAGATACAGTAGTCACAGGTGGAACATCCCCAGGAGCAGGGATCGGCCAACAATCATCCTCCTCGTCTGAGGCCCATTCCGCACCTCCATTCTCTGACTGTGGGGGTCTGGGCGGTTACCCTAGAAAGCCCGTCAGCATTCTGGTTCTCTGTCTTGGACCGATACTTAATGCGGTAATTGAACTTAGTCATTCGGGCTATCCACCTCTGCTCTAACGCCCCGAGCTTGGCATTTTCCAGGTGAGCTAGTGGGTTGTTATCAGTCAGTACTAAAACTTCAGCACCGGTAAAATATTCAGAGAATTTCTCGGTCATGGCCCATACCAGTGCCAACAGCTCCAACTTAAATGAACTATAATTCTCGGGGTTTCTTTCAGAATCTCTCAAAGACCGGCTGCCGTACGCTATGACCCTCTCCTGGCCATCCTGAAGCTGGGAAAGCACTGCTCCAAGACCATACAGGCTTGCATCCGTATACAGCTGGAACGGCAAGTGGTAATCAGCATATGCCAAGATTGGGGCTGTTGTCAGTGCATCCTTTAATGCCTGGAAGGCTTGTTCCTGTTCAAGTCCCCACTTCACGGACCGGTTCTTTGGACCACCGGATGTGCCTCGTAGGAGAGCATTAAGTGGTGCTGCTACCTTGGCGAAATCCTTAATAAACCGTCGATAGTAACCGGCTACTCCAAGGAACGCCCTCACTTCTCGCAGGGTAGTCGGTATTGGCCAATCTTGAACAGCCGCTATCTTGTCTCTTGATGGTCTCACCCCTTCTCCTGATACGCGGTGACCCAAGTAATCAATTTCAGATTGGAACAACCGACATTTACTGGGTTTCAATTTGAGCCCATGTTCCCGCAATCTTCGAAATACTTGCCCCAACTGGTGGAGATGGTCTTCAAAGGTCGCAGAATACACTATAATGTCATCCAAGTAGATGAGAGTGAACTCAAAGTTGAAGTCACCGAGACATTTCTCCATCAACCGCTGAAACGTTCCGGGTGCATTTGTCAACCCGAAGGGCATCCGGTTAAATTCGTATAGTCCCATGGGCAAGATGAATGCCGTCTTCTCCTTGTCTTTTGTGGCCATCGGCACCTGCCAATACCCACTAGCCAGATCTAGTGAGGAGAAGTACCGGGCTCTCCCCAGCGCTGAGAGGGACTCCTCAATCCGTGGCAAGGGGTAGGAATCTCGTACGGTGCAAGCGTTTAACTTCCGATAGTCTACGCAAAATCGGATGGACCCATCTTTTTTTCTTACTAACACCACAGGAGCTGCCCAGGGACTCTGGCTTTCTTGGATGATCCTACCCTGTAGCATCTTAGCTAACAGTTCTTTTACTTCCTGATACAACTGTGGAGGAATTTGTCGGTAGCGCTCTCTAATTGGAGGGGTGTCTCCCGTGGGAATCTCATGGTAGATCCCTGTGGTACATCCAAAATCTTCAGCATACCGTGAAAGGCGGCTCGGTTCTCCCACAACAGTTCATCTACCTTCTGCACCCATTCCAGAGAACATGAACTTGCATCCATCTTCATCTGTTCTCGAATTGCACGGCCATTCCATTCAGAGGTGGGTTCCTCATCTTCTCCCATGGACACAGTTACGGTCCACTCATCCCTTTCAGTCGGCTTCAGCTGCATTGGAGTTACTTTCCTTACTTCCTCCGGAGTCACATAGATGTTAGCCAGCTGCCTCCCTGGGGTCAGGTCCACACTCTGGTCCTGAGTGTTTACACATCGAAGTGGTACTCTTCCATTGCGAACTATTGCCAAGGAACGGGCCACTAGCGGATCAACACCTCCTTCGGCTGCCTGCAGTGGTTCTACCAACACAGCTATGCCCTCTAGTTTCCGACAGGTGCCTACAGGCATAGACACTATTGTCTCCCGACTGGGTGGCAGTGTAACTTTTGTATGCAAAGGAACTGAAATTCGAGCCAGAGGACGCTGCGCATCCGAACTTTTCTGTAAGCCACATGTCCGGATCAGCCGCTGGAAAGCTGTTTGAGTAGGCCGATGGGTGGTGGTTTCTTTCCAATAACCGTGACCTTTCTTTTCAAAGAGGATCTGATCTAATTCTTTTAACACATTCATCCCCAAAATGACAGGGACCTTTACTTCATGTGACTCCTGTACCACCACAATGCCTTTCCTACCTAGATCTTGGCCACATACCCGGACATTCATCCAGGCCACTCCCACGACTGGAACTGGTAACTGGTTAGCTGCGACCACTCGTACGAATGTATGGGGATCATATTTCACATGTTGCTGGAAGTACCGTTCATAACAGTCTCTACTCAAGGTCGTTACTTGGGAACCCGTGTCAATCATCCCGGTAACCGGAATACCCTCCATTTCCACCTGTATAACAGGACTTGCAGCGATCAGGTCATCATTAGGGCATTCTCCCCACATAGTCTCCATGTCAGTCTCCCCTACTACACGCCCTACAGCAGCAGGGGACTTCAGTTTAACGGCGGTCTCTCATAAGTTTGTCGCTGCTCTGGACATCTAGCAGCAACGTGGCCCATCCGTCCACACTCCCAGCAGCGTATCTCCCGTCGTTCTGGCCGTCTGTTTGGGCCCCTTCGGTAAGCCCCTTCGATTTCTCCTGAGCACTGCATTAACTGATTTGGACCCCTTCGGTAGGTCCTATCCTCATCCCTCCAGCGGGGTGGTGGGTGATTCTGATTTTCTGGGTATGGACGGCTCACCCTTTCACCTCCAGTTTTCTGGAAGTCTGCAATTTTCACAGAATGTTCATCACAACGGGTGTGCAAGTGTTCCATTTGCTCTTGCAGTTTCTGCATTACTGTGAGAATTTCTTTAACCGTCCCCTTTTCTACTGTCTCTGAGCCAGAACTAGCCCCCTGTGACAAAGTAACTCCAACTGCGGTCTGGGGCTTCGGGAACATACTATTGGCACGGGAGATGGCCTCTACCTGTACATCATGGAATTTAGCATCAGTCTCTCGTCGTATAAAATCCTGCATAGTCACAGTTAAACTGCCGTCACGTATCCCCAGGACAAACTGGTCACGGAGAGTCCGATCAGGGTTACAGAAGGCTGGCGAGCCCCCTCTTTCCTTCACTTGAATATCTCGGAGCAGTTCTTGTAGGGCATTTGCATATTGGGGAAGGCTTTCATTCTCCTGTTGTACCCTCTGGAAGAACCGAGCCTGCAGAGACCCCAGCAATGCAGTTTCTCCATAAATGGTTTCTAGAATCTGGACTACTTGCTCAAATGTCTGCCTTTGTTCAAATGGCCTCAATATCACCGTGGTCTTAGCATCCCCTTGTAATGTCAATATTGCTAGCTCTACTAGTACTTCTGGTGCGGTCTGGTACATTCGCTGTATCATTCGTATCTGTTCCACCCACATACTCACTGACATATTATTGCCATCAAATTTAGCTAACTGACTTATTATAGCCCCTGCTGGCATTCTTCCTCCAGCACCATTCTCCCGAACGGGTGCGTCACCGTCCATTCTGGTAAGCGGATCCTGCCGACTACGCCAATGTGTGAACCGAGAGCAAGGCAGGTGGTTTGGACTCCGCAACCAGAAATGAACGCACACGCGGTAGTTCAAGAAAAGAATATATATTTACTATAAGTTAATAAAGGCTATTTGAAGGTAAAATGACAGGGATAAAGACAAGCAAAATATACAATATAGCATGAACAATTTCAAGGCAAATTCTGCAATGGTTTCTACTTTTACTCTGTCCACTTCTGCAGTATGGACACTGAATGAACAATATACTCAAAACTATCCCTAACTGACCCTGACATCACATTTGGGTGCACCCCTTTTCCCCAGTGGTCCAGGTGGACCGCTTACAGTCCGTAGAAGCGCGCGGTGGGGCCCAAAGTCGTTCCTTTCTTTTATAGTGAAGCGTCCTCTCCTCACTGTTATCAGGATCTTGGGAGAAATGAAGTCCTCTTTAACAGGGAAACCCAATGAATGCAATGTAATCCAACAGCAGATTCCACTCAGCACACTGACAGTCCTGCCGAATCCATACACTGAGCTGGGTTGTAAGCCGGGGTTTAGCAGGTGCTGTCCAGTACATCAACAGCACTGCGAGTCTCTATCTGTGGTATCCATATACACAGTCACAATGTCAGTCTCACTGATCAGCCACTGAGCACAGTTCCTTTCACGTGGACTCACTAGTCCTGTTGTCTCTTTACACTCTGTTTGTCTCTGGACCAAGATACAGCTTAGCTGTACAGAAAAATCTCCACACCAGTTCAATACAACACTTGCCAAGATGGCTGCTGCTCTCTGTCTCGTCACTTCCTGCTGCTCTGCTCACACTCTGTCTGCAGAACAGGCAGGCTGACATAAAAGGGGCCCCCCGCGCGGCTCTCACTCCAGCATCATGTCACAATAACAATGGCGGCTGTCTTAAAGGAAAAGAAACACAAAAAAAAATAAAAAATAAAAAGTTTAAAAAAAAAAAAAAAGAAGAAAAAAAAAGTGGGTGGTCTCTTACAAATGGAAATACTCTGGCCCTATTACTATGAGAGGAGCAAAGTTTAACTTGACACTACCAGTTTCCTGAAATAATACGTAATAATGTTTGCTACAAAGAATGCATTTGTAAAAGAGAATTCTATTACCAGAACAGTAGCCATTAATATAAAAGAAAATGAAAAGCTACAAGGATTTTATCTTCATTTTCTGGCTGCACTATTACTAGCCTTTCTTGGCTAGCTACACCAAAGACCTGCAGCTCTTGGCAAAAAGTATGTATCATTTCTCCAAAGAACTGAAACATCTGGTCCAAAGAGATAAATTCTAAATTGGGGAGCAGCTCAACAAACTGACTGAAGGATTCCAGCTTAGGGTGGGTTCACACCTGCGTTCTAGTCCGTCCGTTGCCAATCCGAGTGAAAATCTTGACGAACGGGATTGGCATCGGATACAGACCGGTCAGCGACGCATTGGTTAAAAACCCATTCATTTGAATGGGTTTTTAAAGCAATGCGAGGGTGTCCGATTGCACCCTCTGCGCTGCGAAGCCGTTTTTTTTTCCTCGGACACGAAGTCCTGCCTGTCCGACCTTGTTTCCGACGAAAAAAAGGATTCGCAGCGCAGAGGGTGCAATCGTACACCCTCGCATTGCTTTAAAAACCCATTCAAATGAATGGGTTTTTAACCAATGCGTCGCTGACCGGTCTGTATCCGATGCCAATCCCGTTCGCTGAGATTTTCACTCGGATTGGCAACGGACGGACTGGAACGCAGGTGTGAACCCACCCTTAATGGTATGGCAACGCACCAAGCTAAGATCAACTAAACGGTTCCACCGGGAGTGATCTGATGGGATGCAGAGAATGTACAGGCGATAAAACAATTCTGTAAAGTTAAAAATAACTCCTATGTTGTGAGGTTTACAAGATTATATTGTAGGCATCTTCTGCATGCTATGGCAGATGTTCTTTAGTGATATAGATAACACAACAGTCTTATATATCGGTTGTATTACAAGTACACTATATAAATGGGGTTTTCTGGAATTTGCAACGTATTTAAGGCATTCAATGTGACTAAGCTATAGGACCTCCATCCACAAGAAGCCTCTTCATTGTTCATTCCTGCATCGCATAGTTCACACAAGTGTTGCTGTGCTCAACACTGCAGCTCAGCCCCATCACTTGAATGGACTAAGCTGCAATAACAGGCACAGCCACAGTTAAAGGGAATTTGGCAGCTGGAAAATCAATATCAAACTAATGACAGTACCTCATAGATCTGCTTCTACACTTTCCAAAGACGCCTTTCTAATTCTGCATTATGGCTCCATTTTCATGAAAATCTATATCATATTCTTATGCAAATTAGCTGAAAGGGGCTTTACGGGAGTTTCATCTCCTGCTGGGGCTTCTCTCTACAAAAAAAAAAAAAAAAAAACCGCTGACCAGCTCGGCCCCCATTGCTTGAGTGACATCTTCCACTTTATTGTCACACTTTATCTGCACATAGGTGCGGTTGTCTAGAGCAAAGTGTAAAGCCCTAGCAGGGGAAGAAACGTCCCAAAGAGCCCCTTTTTAGGTAATTTGCATAATAAAACACTGATTTTTATGAAGATGGAGCTGCAATGCAGAAGAAAGAAATCTTTGGAAAGTGTAGAAGCAGCCCTACAAGGTACTGTCCTTAGCTTGACTATGATTTTCCTGCTGACAGACTCCCTTTAAATAATATCTTCCTTTTCCTCTATAAACAATGTAGGTGCAGTCACTATATGATACGTAGCAGCCTAAACCCAGGCATTGCCCAGCACAACCAAGAGGCTGCAATGTTCCCTAGAGCATTGTTTACCCAAGCACAGTGACATATTTCTATTAAACAGTATGTGTTTTGTGGTTTGGAATCACACACTGACGTCCTATCCTACACTTAAACTTAAATTTTGTTGGGTTCAACACCAAGGACTGCCACTGATCAGGTGTTTGAAGGGGCCACAGCGCTTCTGCAAGTACTATGATCCCTTCCTAGGTTTACACTGTATGTGATTTGATACAGCCTCTTCAATTAACTTGTATGGAATGGACTGTAATTGTGTAAGATGGGGAAACAGCCCTCATGTTATGAATGTACCTGTTTCTGTAAATAAGTTTATTTTTTTTTTATAAACTGACATTTGGTTGTTTGACCACAAGAGGCCACTGTTACCTCAAATGGGAAGGACTGTAATTCTGTAATTCTCTGGAGTAGTAACGTGGAGACCCTGTTCTGCAGAGGTGGAACTAGAAAGAGGAGCAGTGTGTGTCAGCCATTTTAGGAGTGTGCTTCAAGCTTTTAGAAGAAGGACTGAAGTGAGAGGGAGGATTCCTAAGTGGTCAGAAATATAGCAAGGTGGAGCTGAAGCAGAGACTGTTCCAGGGTTTGTTCAGACAGCATCCTAAGTTGAAGATTGCTATCAAGGACCTGGCTGAGAAGTGGCCCTGTCAGTGAGATCGCATGTTTTCTGGATGAGCCCCGCTTTCAGCTGTTGCAGACAAAGGCTAAAGGTACCCAACAGACCCGGGTCAGTAAGAGAAGTAATCGTGCACGCACCACATTACATTGTTTTGCTTGGCACTGAGTAAGGGCCTGTAGTTAGAATAGTTAGGCATACTCATCTTCACAGGCCACACTACTGGTGAATTAGCTACCTATTTGGTAGTAAGGACTCAGAGAATTCTTTTGAGTTGTAACTCTCAGAGGAAGTCTAGAAGCGACATTTTATACATTGTCACATTTCTTTGGCTTGCAAGCTGACCTATTATATTTACTTGGTTGTACTTTGTTTGGGGGGGGAGGGGAATAGGGATATTTTGATAAGTTTGTAAGCTCTTGTGTTATACCGCTGGTGCCCCTATCACACTCATTGAATTGTTCCTGTAACTAGGGTGATAAAAAGGTAACAAGTGGCTGGTTAGTTGCAGCCTGCAGATGGGTAAAAGCTTGGAGTATATTGAGGCGCACATTAGAGGGCACCACGCTGTACAACATCAGGGTCTCAGCTTACTGGCTGAGTGTATGTAAATAGTTGGGAGTGTTTTTTTGGTAAAGGGGTGTTACTACACTAATTAAAATCTTGTTTATACTAAATTGAGTTGGAGTCGCTTCCTTTGTTCGTGACTTCGCTTTATCCTGGGGAGCCCACCCCGGTGCATGGCTGTTATGAATAAGACACAGACCTCACACACCAGGGATCAAACAGCCACTGACCTTTTACTTTAGGTCTTTTACTTTAAGATAGGTCATCAATAAAAAGGACCTAGAAAAACCCTAGAAATACATACTGTAGGCTACATATATCCACAGTGAAAACTATAATCCACCAAGCATCAGTGACCAATACTAGAGCAGAATATCTGCAAAGTAACCTGACTTTTTAAACAAATTTAAAAACAAAAAATTGTTAAAAAATATAAATTTGCTTTCAATATTCTGTACCTGTGATCCAATTTTTTGGATTATGAAGGTGGGGACAGTTGTATATTACTAAGTATTTGATGCAGGAGAAAACTGCATTTACTGCTTTCATCCCAATGTCAGGATTCTCAGCTACATCAGCCAAGCTATACTTCATTAAATCTGCATTAGTCATCTTACCTGGAAAAAAAAATATATACAGTAATACCTAGTACACTCGCGTTTCCGAATTTGCAAATTCACAGATTCGCGATATTTTTTTGGCAACTAACATATATAGATTTTGCTCTTTTTTTTCAGATCTGTGAAATTTAATTAAAAAAAAAACACCTTCGCTATTGAGTAGTAGCGTCCTGTTCGTTACATACCCGGTAATTAGTTTCATTTTACTGTGAGTGTATAAGAAAAATGAATGAATGTATTAATATACAGTACTGTACAGTATACTTTAGTATACTGTACTGTAGGGTAAAGTTTATTGATATTTAGGGGTTAAACATTAGAAACCGGCATTGTAAGCGCTTCTAAGCGCTTGTACCAAACATTCGCGATTCCTCGCAATCCGCGACCCGCTCTGGCACCTAACCTCGCGAATGTACGAGGTATTACTGTATATATATTCAAGGTTACGCCTAGCAATAACTGGAATAAAACAGTGACAAGTTAAAATATACAGACTAACTCCTTATCACCTGCATCAAATATATAGCTTGCAGAATGATACCTCCCTAAGTTGCAGTAAATCTGGTCCCTCTTCCTTCAGCAATTGCGGGTTCCTGCTTAAGTGGGGTGTGCAGGTATGGCTGTAACTAACAGCTTCTTATCTGGGTGCCCTTATTGGGACCTGATTGATTCAGGACCCAGTAATAGCACCTGCAACAGAAGCTGTTAAATGCAGTCAGGTGTCAAACACTCCTTTACAGCAGAAACACTGTGACTATGGGGACCCTTCAGCACAAGAGTGCAATGAGATTACTGAAACTGCTGTAATATTGGCAGCTAAAACTATCAGGTCCACATCAGGGCACCCCAGAGGAAGTCCTATAAGCCCGACTTTTTCTTCTAGTGGTTGCAGATAAGGAAATAAAACAGACATGCAACAGACTCCCAACGGACCCCATTATAGTCTTAGCCAGTTTTTTGCCATGCTTCTGGTTCGGAAGGAAAAGGCATACACAGATTTGAACCAAGTGTCATTCGACAGAAAAGGAAAAAAAAAAAAAAAAAAAGTTATGGGTCTTGGAATGTGGATATGCAAAGATGAAAAAGTGTTTTCAGTTCTGAAGCCAGGCTCTTGGAACCACCACCCAGAAGGTCCTGGTTTATTGTATTTTTGACTCTACTTAGCCTCACCCCCTTTTCTAGACGCTTTTGATAAGTGTCTGGTGATGATTAAAAACCATCTAAGGCTGGGACCACACATTGCAGAAAAGCTGTTTTTTGTTGCATTTTTTTTAGAGACAAAACCAGGAGTGGATTTGACAAAAGGGAGAAGTATAAGTGCTTCCTTTATATCCCCCCATTCCTTTTCAAGCCATTCTTGACACTGACTCAAAAAAAAAAAAATAAACTCTGCAAAATCTGCAACAAAAAAAAGCAGCTTTTCTGCAACATTTGGCTACCGCCTAAAGCACATAATGAATAAATCTGTTGCATGGTATGCACACCAGCTTTTGGTGGTCCAACTCCCACACCAATGGAACAGTTCACAATATGGCGCCCACCACAGTGTTCAGTGCTGATGTGCTACTTGCCTAGCCTGCCCTCACAGAGCACCTGCCCAGCCACACCACCCAGTTGTTCACAGCAGATAAAGTAGTGCAAGCAGCTCAGCAGTATAACTTTATGATCACAGTAGTGAGCAGTTCTGAGTGCCCCAGCAACAGGTACTGCACTTCCCCTAGCATGGCAGATACAATGCCTACCTCCTATGAACCAATGTCACAGCTAAGTAGTGTGCGGTTGGTGCCCTGGTTCCAGGAACCAGCTGACATCTCAGGGTCAATGGTGTACCTCCTCACTTGAGGCCCTTCTTGCAGATCTCCAAGCGACAAGTTGCTGCTCCTCCCTCCTTTAGTGCTCTAGTATTCACCAATTTCTGGGGCAAATTAAAGCAAATTGATCAGGCCGCTGGAGACCCTGCTCCTCCCCCTAAACCTCACACACTTTTCAGATCACATTTTAAAAGTGACATGAAATTTGTCTTTTTTTACACCAAAAAAACTGCCTAATTTTCTACCATAGAGCAGTCCAAAGGTTTGAAAAGATTATATATACAGTATAATTTTTTAAAACTCTATTTGAATCTTTTTTGAAAGCTCCTAGCACTTATGCCAAATATACCAATAGGGTCCCATGCAACCAGCATACGCTTTAAAGCTTTATTCCAGCAGCTGCATAGCTCCAGTATCCTTCAACACAAGATATTCACTGATGAAAGTGATTTTACGGAAAAATCCTCTGTACTGAATATCTCATATGTGTATTCCCTACTAAAATATTCCGGTGCTATGTATTAAGAAATATAATGTTGTACCATGTTAGCCATTGAAAGTAGTGGAAGAGTGAAGAAATCAGGTGATACTTTTTAGAGGCTAACTGAGTATAAAAACACTATATCTTGACTGCATGGAACAAGGAGTGCTGTGATACTTCACTTACTGACTGCAACACGTCTTTCACAGTCACCCTGCTGTGACAAGATAGGGAGTGCTGGGACAGTTTCTAATATATTCTGCTGTGCTATCTTATACAGAGGGATACAGTTAAAAAAATTTTGCAACTTCAGATTCAACCCAGGGCTATTTTCACAGTTTATTAAAATGTAAGTTCTCCAATCAGCCTGTTTTTTTAATGATATTATCACTGTTCTCATAAATACACCAAACATACACACGTGGACAAAATTGTTGGTACCCCTCGTTTAATGAAAGAAAAACCCACAATGGTCACAGAAATAACTTGAATCTGACAAAAGTAATAATATATAAAAATTCTATGAAAATTAACAAATGAAAGTCAGACATTGCTTTTCAACCATGCTTCAACAGAATTTTTTAAAAAAGAAAACTCATGAAACAGGCCTGGACAGAAATGATGGTTCCCTTAACTTAATGTTTTGTTCCACAACCTTTTGAGGCAATCACTGCAATCAAACGATTCCTGTAACTGTCAATGAGACTTATGCACCTCTCAACAGGTATGTTGGCCCATTCCTCATGAGCAAACTGCTCAAGTTGTCTCAGGTTTGAAGGGTGCCTTTTCCAGATGGCATGTTTGAGCTCCTTCCAAAGATGCTCAATAGGATTTAGGTCAGGGCTTATAGAAGGCCACTTCAGAATAGTCCAATGTTTTCCTCTTAGCCGTTCTTGGGTGTTTTTAGCTGTGTGTTTTGGGTCATTATCCTGTTGCAAGAACCATGACCTGCGACTGAGACCAAGCTTTCTGACACTGGGCAGCACATTTCTCTCTAGAATCCCTTGATAGTCTTGAGATTTCATTGTACCCTGCGCAGATTCAAGTCGCCCTGTGCCAGATGCAGCAAAGCAAGCCCCAGAACATAACAGAGCCAACTCCATGTTTCACAGTAGGGACAGTGTTCTTTTCAAGATATGGGCTTAAATTTTTCCGTCTTTGAACATAGAGCTGATGTGCCTTGCCAAAAATTTCGATTTTTGTCTCATCTGTCCAAGGACATCTCGGCGGGCGCAGGGCCGCACAGATCTGGCCGGGGCCACGAGGCCAACAGCCACGGGAACGAAACAAGAAAGGGCAGCTGCCTGGAAAAGACGCACCGGGCCCGGCGGCAGCCAAGGGAAACGGGCAGGGCGCAGATGTCTGCTGGCGGGGGCGGCCCCGGGCCCGGGGGCCCCCCCGGGGGGGGGGCCCCCGCGGGGGGGGGCGCCCGGGGGGGGGGAGGCGGCGGGGGCGGGCGGCGGGAGATAGGACATTCTTCCAGAAGCTTTGTGGCTTGTCAACATGTAGTTTGGCAAATTACTTTCGTCACATTCAAGTTATTTCTGTGACCATTGTGGGTTTTTCTTTCATTAAACAAGAGGTTCCAACAATTTTGTCCACGTGTGTATTTTATTCTGATAACAAGAATTAAGGTGCATTACAGCTGCCTGTTAGTTAAAAATGTAACTGCTATCTACTTGGTTGATAATTCCCAGTAGCTTAATTTCCTTGTGCAGATAGCTTACAAAAATGAGGAACTACGGCATGTTCAAAGGACAGTGACAATTTACAGTCAGATGATCTGACTGGCGGTGTAGCTAAAGGCTCCTGGGCCCTGAGGTCTAGTATAAAGCAAATGGTAAAACCAAAATCTATTCCTCTATACAGCCATAAAATTAACCCTCTGCAGACATGATTTTATTTTTTCCTCCCTGCTTGCTAAAAACCATAACCGTTTTCTTTTTCCATCAACATTGCCTTATGAGGCCTTTTTTTTTTCAGGATAAGATGCATTTCATAATGGCACCATTCAGTTTACATATTTTTCCATATTTTATTCCATATTTTGTTCCAGGGCATTCAATGGGTACTAAATATGACATGTTACCTTCATTCTGTGAGTCAATACTATTAAAGCAATACCAAATATATTTATTTTTTATGCTTTACTACTTTTAAAAAATAAAGAAGTTTGAAAAAAAAAATTGCTTTGCATCCCCATATTCTGACACCCGTAACTTTTTTATATTTCTATCTACAAAGCTAGGTAAGGGATAATTTTCTGTGGGATGATCTTTTTTATAAACAAGAAAAATTGGCAAGCCTAAAGAACTATTTAGCAATGGACATACTTTGATTGTTATACAGTTGAGCCAGAGGACCTTCACAAAGAAGGCAGGCCTGTGGGCCTTCACTTAGCTCTAATTGCCATGAGTACTGATTACATTTCTCCTGAGCCCACTTCATACAACTGACCCAACGTACAGTCAAATGTCAGAAAGATTTTAATCTGAAGTGGAGTTTGTGTGCAAAATCTGAACAAAAATTGATTGCATTGAATAGTATTAAAATGTGATCAGATTGTTATGAATGCTGTGAATTGCTATGAATACAGTACTTAGCTTACGGGTAGTGATGAGTGAACCTCTGAAGATTCATTTTGTCTCAGGCTAGGGTAGCTGGGTCCAAAGATTTATTCTAAGTTGAATATGTTTGTCAT
Organism: Leptodactylus fallax; assembly: GCA_947044405.1. Classification (NCBI taxonomy): domain Eukaryota; kingdom Metazoa; phylum Chordata; class Amphibia; order Anura; family Leptodactylidae; genus Leptodactylus; species Leptodactylus fallax. Next base: position 203,642 of record CAMRHE010001114.1, read on the forward strand.
GAACCAGAGCTTAACCCCTTCCTGACATCCACCATAATAGTACAGCAGATATTTAAATATGGTGACCGCTCAGGAACTTTGCTGCCGGATCTCTGCTGTATAATGCGGGCACTGATTGCGGACTTTAATGCCCTTTGGGCCTTAGTCAAAGCTGACCGAGGCTGCCATTTGAGAATGAGATCCAGAGCTGGCATTCCATTGCCATGACAGCCGGGAGTCTATTGCAAGCTCCTAGCCTTGTCTGGCATTCATTTGTATGACAGGTTGCATAAGGCAATGCCGGTATTTTGTAATGCATTAACATTGTAATACATTGCATTAGTGATCAGACCGCCTGGGATTCAAGACCCTCTAGGGGGTCTAATAGATAAAGTGTAAAGCCCCAGAATGGCCATTATTTCTGTATATGTTGGGCCTTCGTGTGGCACTGGCCAATGCTCTGCATAGGGATATTAATTAGTGCTGTCACCCAGTGGCGTAACAAAAGTCTTGTGGGCCCCGGTGCAAACTTTTGTCCGGGGCTTCCCCCCCAGAGCGAATTCTTGATAGTGACGGTTATGGGTGCTGCAGCGATATCTCAGATACTTGAAAGCGATACAGCTGTAGTACCCACAACTGCAGTTATCAAGAATATGATGAGTGAGCAGCGCAGCGCCTGGCATATAAAAACAATACTGGGAGCTGTGTGCTTTGGGAAACAGCTTATCTGCAGGGTCCTAACAGTCTAAGAGATATGAGATCAGTGGGGGTCCAACACCTGGGGACCCTGCTGATCAATTCTTTGAAGTTACTGTGGTGCTTTTGTGAGCGCTGTGACTCCTTCCCTATTTCCATTGCACAGCATCACCAATGTTATTATAGCCTGTAATAATAGTGCACGACTGCTATAAAAGAGATGGCGTGTGATGTGAATAGTGAAGGGACTCCACACAGTATTATATGCTCCAGAGTGGCCCACACACAGTATTATACTCTCCACAGTGGCCCCCACAAAGTATTATAAGCTCCACAGTGGCAGTGGTGAGCCTAGCCTCTTTGCTGCCTGAGGCGGACTATAGAAAGACACCCCCCCCCCCCAAAAAAATTGAGTTTTCATGATACTAGCTTCACACGCTGTTATCGTCGCACAATATACACAATACACAAAGTTATAAAACAGTTTTTAAGAATTCTTCTTACTGCATTACTTCAGTATCAGATCAACAACACGGTATTAACAATGAAAGTAACTTCACACATCTTCTGTTTGGTGGATGGACCAGCCCACGTGGCCCCCATTCTCTATAATAGGAGCGCCGCAGATAGCTGAGTACTGGACTTCGGGTATCTTTGGCACTCCCATTGAAGTGAATTTGAGCCACGCGGGTTCATCCATCCACCAAGTGACACACCTATATATGGCTGCGGTCAGGCTGAATTCTGACCCAGTGGGGGGAAAAAACCCAATTCTCAGGCTCAGTGGGGGACTCAGCAGACAGACCCCCATCAATCAGGTATTTATCCTCTATCATTTATGTGAATACAGGGCAGTAACATTTAGTGACTTACAGATAATGTCTCTGACTAATCAGTCATATTTCCCTTCTCTTCCCTTTGGACCGCATGACCACTTCTTCCAGCTGTGACTTGCCTCTGTAAAGTTTGCAACACAGACATCTTTGGCTCCTCACTTTTCCAGGCACCCGACCCACATTGTCCTCACCTGCACACCCATCCTGCTGCTACCCCAATTATAAAATATATGATATAACCACCCATAATGAATAATACCCCCAAGTGCATCTTTATATTAATAATGTCCATGTCTACCCCCATAAATAGTGCCCACTATTAATAATGCCCCAGGTGTTAACTAATTAAAAGGTTTTCCAGGTCATTAATAAACTAATCAGTGGGGCTCAAAAACCCAGGACCCCCACTGATCAGCTGTTTGAATGAACCCTGGTACCTGTGTAAGTGACGTGACTGCATCTCTGTTTACATAGTGTCATTCATCTCATAGCGGCCATGTAATGTAACTACAGCCTCGTCCTATACACGTCTATGTGACAAGGCTGGAATTACATCACACGATCACTATAAACAGACAGCGTGTGATATAAACAGACGCCATAGCCCCTGTTTATACCGCCCCATTTACACACACTATAATGTTCCACAGAAGCCCCTGCACACAGTATTATGGCCCGCAGCGGCCCCTGCACACGGTATTATGCCTCGCAGCGGCCCCTGCACATGGTATTATGTTCCATAGTGGCCTATGCACTCGGTATTATGCTTCATATTGGCCCTTGCACACGGTATTCTGCTCCATAGTGGCCCCTGCACACAGTATTATGCTCCCTAGTGGCCCCTGCACACGGTATTATGCTCCATAGTGGCCCCTGCACCAGTATTATGCTCCATATTGGCCCTTGCACACAGTATTATGCTCCCTGGTGGCCCCTGCACACGGTATTATGCCCCATAGTTGCCCCTGCACTTGTATTATGCTCCGTATTGGCCCCTGCACATGGTATTATGCTTCCTAGTGGCCCCTGCACACGGTATTATGCTCCATAGTGGCCCCTGCACTTGTATTATGCTCCGTAGTGGCTCCTGCACACGGTATTATGCTCCATATTGACCCCTGCACACAGTATTCTGCCCCATAGTGGCCCCTGCACACGGTATTATGCTCCCTAGTGGCCCCTGCACACGGTATTATGCTCCATATTGGCCCCTGTACATGGTATTATGCTCCATAGTGGTCCCTGCACTTGTATTATGCTCCCTAGAGGCCCCTGAACTTGTATTATGCTCCATAGTGGCCCCTGCACACGGTATTATGCTCCATAGTGGCCCCTGCACTGGTATTAGGCTCCATAGTTGCCCACCCATGAACTATTATTATACTCTGGGCCTTTTCAGACCCAAGAGTATAATGATCGGAGACCCAGGGGAGGTGACAAACATAAAAATCAGTGTTACTTACCTATCCTGGACACCGTTGCACTCCAGGCAGCTTTCGGCCCAGTCTAATTGCGCACAGACGTCACGTGATCAGCCCGGCAACGCCACCTGATGACGTCACCAGAGCGCCCAAGCCTGCTCGGAGTGACATCGGATCGCAGGAAAGGAGAGTAGCATTGGCTTTTATGTTTCCTCACCTCCCCTGGGTCTCCGATTATTATACTCCGGGGTCTGAAAAGACCCCGGAGTATAATAATAGTAGTATTTGAGGCCTGCGGCCTCACTTACCGATGCCCGCGGCTGCTCACAGCGGCATCCACTTCCTCTGCTGCATCCCATAGCAGAAGGGGAAGCGGAGGCGGCCACGAGCAGACGCCGGGTAGGGAAATTAACAGGCCGTTACCTGCCGGGGTTACTCAAGCAGGTAACAGTCTATTTATAGAAATAAAAAAAAATATCCTCACCTACCTCCCTTGATGGAGCCGCCGCCACCTCCTCCTCTTGTCTGCGACGTCTGTGTCTCAGCGTAGGAGGCGCGATGACGTCATTATATCGCCGCCTCCGCTGAGATGAGACGTCTCGTAAACCAGCCCAGGACAGGCCCCGCTCAGCCTTGTTATTTTTTTAAAGCGGCCTGTCCTGGGCTGGTTTACATTAAATAGTAAAAAATGCCGCCTCCCCAGACAGTGACGGACAGTGCCGCCTGAGGCGGCCGCCTCACTTCGCCTCATTAGCGGTGCACCCCTGCACAGTGGCCTCCACACAGTATTATATGCGTTACAGTGGCCCCCACACATTATTATATGCTTCACACTGGCCCCCACACATTATTATATGCTCCACATTGGCCCCCACCCAGTATTATATGCTTCACAGTGGCCCCCACACATTATTATATGATCCACAATGGCCCCCACCAGTATTTTATGCTCCACAGTGGCCCCCATACAGTATTATATGCTCCCAACAGCTCCCCACCACTCCGGTGCTATTATTATAATCTGGGGTCTTCTCAGACCCCAGAGTATAATAATCGGAGGCCCAGGGAAGGTAAATAAAAATAACAAACAATTATACTCACCTTGCCTTACCTTTCCTGGGCATCCTGGCTCGATCCGGCTGTCTTCAGGATTTTCGGCCTCTTCAGACGTCCCTGCTGAGGCCTGTGATTGGGCCACTGACTGCTGGGGCCTAATCACAGGCCTCAGTGACATCTCTGTAACCGGGCTTTCCCCTGCCACTATCATTGTGGTCCAGGACCCCAGCCATCTCCAGCTGCCCGCGGGCCCCGTACCCCGCCAGGCCCAGTCGCGGTCGCACCCCCTGCAACCGTGATTGTTATGCCACTGCTGTCACCTTAAATAATAGTGTGCAATAGCTTCATATTGGCATTACATTACACTACATTAGCTCACATTAGGTTTATTGTGTTGCTGCCACCTAATGACCATAATGGCACATTGATCTCTCTGCATAAATATATGCTTATTCCTTGCTTGCAATGGTGCGTGCCTTAAGTCTGTCACATGATCCACCCAGCAAATGGCATCTGCTGATGCCTCTGAAGGTTCTAGAACCTGCTAAATTTTCACCCTTCCCTCCTAGGGAGAGTGTGTGGTTCCTTCAGTAGTAAGTTGGGGCCTGTCCTAAGACAGAACAAGATCGACTCATCATCTCTCCCCTTGGGATGAGCCCCTCAGATTTTTAAGTAATAAAGCGTACATACTTCTCGTCAAAGTGACAGGTGCCCCACCCCCTTGTGTAACCCCACCCCTTCTGATGGTCCAACCCGCCCACATCCGGTCCTAGCACATCCGTCCGCACCCCTATCACATCTGGTACCCCGCCCCACATCCGGGCCTACCACATCCGGCCATACCCCTACCCACATCCGGTCCCCCAACCCCGCCCCTGTATCATAAATCAGATGTCACACTGATTTATGATACAGGTTAATCCGGCAAATACATTCAGGCATCCCCAATGCACAGATTGATCCAACCAAACATTCAGGTGGCCCCCATTCCTTCAGGCATACCCCAAAATCATAATATGATACAGGTTAATCCGGCCATATATTCAGACATCCCCCAATCCGCAGATTAATCCAGCCATACATTCAGGCGGCCCCCAATCCTTCAGGCAGCCCCCAATCCATACCACACCTTTTTGCTACACTAGTTGATGTAGGCTATATTACAGCGGGTGTATCGCTCCATAGGCATATCGTGCGGCAATTAGAATGAAGCGCGGACTGATTGCACTTGCTAATGTGTGTATGAAGACATGTCTGGGGTGCGTGTCTAAAAAAGCGCAGCATTATGTCAGTGTGAGACTAACAACAGAGCCTTCACCCAACACACTGGGAGGGCTTGTGACAATTCACACTTTCCACATTCCCCTGGCCATACACACTTTCCCCACCCCCTGGCCATTCACACTGCCCCCACCCCCTTGGCCATTCACACTGCTCCCACTCAGTAGCAGAGTTGATGTGATGTTATACAAAATTGAGCACAAACAAAAATGCAAAGTTTAAAAAGTTTATTCAGTCGATAAATAATGTATAGAAATTTGGCAGTTACATCACAGGTGTATAAATTCAAAAATAGGTTTAACAGAGTAAGAATAGTAATAAGCAAGCAATTTGATCTATCAAAAAAGACACACTGCCTTAATCTAATTAACTACCAGCTGAGGGGCCCCTGATTGTCTACCTATTTCACAATGGAACAATAACTCTGATTGTTGGCCCCTGACTGTCTACCTATTTAGACAAATGGAGCAATAACTATCATTGTTTTGTGGTTGAGCATTGATCTAATCATCCACACATGTGTTGACTGAACATGTTGACCGACCCTTGACTGTATACCTATTCCAGGATGGAACAATAACATGTGTTGATCTAATCAACCTTCTAAGACTTAACAATGAGTAGCTGTTTTGATTTAATTACCTTTCCAGACAGCAATAATGCAGTGAGTGACTATTCACTTTCTAAATAGCTGAGCATTCATTTAAAACAAAGGGTCCTGTATAATACATTATACACTACAATGAGGCCCACAAATTTGTTGATCAATGCACAATCATTTTTATATTAAAAATAATATATATATATATATATATATATATATATATATATTATAAAGATATTGCAACTAAAGTTATTATCATTCTCATTATACACCACAATGAGGTTGGCAAATTTGATGAAAAATACACCATGAAGAACAACTGGACTTAAAATCGGGCAAAGAATTTTTTATAAATAATTCAACTAAGTTATCATTATCCTCACGTTTTTTTTTTTAAGAAATCTAAAACATTCTTATAAGAGATAGATTGTAAAAAAAGGTAGGTCCGGATGTCGGGCGGGGGACCGGATGTGGGCGTGGTGGATCATCATAAGGGGTGGGGTTACACAAGGGGGCGGGGCACCTGCCACTTTGACGAGAAGTATGTACACTTTACTACTCTTCTACTCTGATTTTACTTTCTACTTTGCACCTCCACTGCATTTTTCAGCTGCCAAGTCTTCTCCAGTAGTCCTGGCTGAGGTGTTTTACAAAGGGGTTGCATCCAAAGGTCAAGCCTAGCCAAATCTGCTAACCACTGATCCTGAGTACGACCTGATCTGGATAGCTGCTGTGTTCCAGAGACCTTTGTAGTCTCTTGCAAGACTTGGGCAAGCTACTTTCCTGTCAACCAGTCCACACCAAAAGAGCATCTTCTTCTTACAGGTATTTCTGAGCCAGAGGGGATAATCGTATCTCAAGGGCCCCTTTGCATGCTCCAGGCCTTTAATGGTTCCGCCAGCCTGGGCACTATATGGTCTACATTCACGTGAGTAACTACATCTTCATGCTGAGCCAAGGCATGAAGGCTCTTTCTAGGCAGAAGCATTGTTACTTGGACTGTGCATTTCTTAATGGTTATCACCCCTAGCAAGTATATTGCCCGCTCCAAGCAGAAGTTACCATAGGAGAGTGTGAACAGACTATTGCACGTATCTTCCACTATTGTACCACTGATTGTGCCTACATCTTAAGTGACTTTTCCTCTGCAAATCTATGTCTGGATTACAGTTGTTTTATGCACAATCCTTCAGTTAAGAACTATTACCTGGTTTACTCTAACTTGTGTTCAAAAGTCATTTGCCTGCACATCGCACATGGGTATTCCAGATGAATTGATTTTGTGGGACACCAGGAACACTAGGGCTGAATATACTCTGTCACATGATTCTACAAGGACCAGCCAGCCTAAACTGTGTTACCCCTGGTTACCACAAAAGTATATAAAAAAATTAAAAATAAAAAGAATTAAAAATTCAAAACACCCTCCCTTTCCCTAGAACACATATAAAATTACTTAAATACATTGAAACACATACATATTAGGTATCCTTGTGTCTGAAAATGCCCAGTCTACAAACTTAGAAAAATATTTTTCCCATATGGTGAACACCGTAGTGGGAAAAAAAACTTAAAAGTGCTAAACCACCGTTTTTTCGCAGTTTCACCTGTGATAAAAACTTGAACAAAAAGTGTATAAAACAATAGACATTCCCCAGAATAGTATAACTAAAAAGTACACCTGGCCTTGCAAAAAAAGACGCCCTATGCATCCCCATACATGGAAATATAAAAAAGTTACGGGTGTCAGAATATGGTGACTATCAGAAAATTTTTTTTTTTTGCAAAGTTTTGGATTTTTGTTAAGGGGTTAAAATGTAAATACAAGTATTTAAATTTGGTATCCCCAGAATCGTACCAAAACATAGAATATAGGTGACATGTCATATTGACTGCAAGTGAATGCTGTAAAAACAAAGCCTGTAAGTCCCAAAAATGCACTTTTTCTCCAATTCCACCCCATTCTGAATTTTTTTCTACATTGTACAGAATAATAAATGGTACCATCATGAAGAACAATTTGCCCCGCAAACATTAAGCCTTCATATGGCTCTGTGAATGGAAAAATAAAAAAGTTTGGACGGCGGGGAGTCAAAAATGAAAATCAAAAAATGCCTCCTGAAGGTGTTAAAGAGGTTGTTCTGTTATGGACACTCATCTTTAACCTGTTTCTCCACCGTCACTGATGAAAAGCTTTCCACTCTAATATCTAAATCCCACCTCACCTCCTGCGCGCTTGACCCCATCCAGTCACACCTCATCCCCAAACTCTAAAGTTATTACTCCTGCCCTAACCCACCTCTTCAACCTATCCCTAACCAATGGATCCTTCCCTTCCACCTTCAAACATGCTACCGTCACACCTATACTTAAGAAACCCTCCCTCGACCCGTCCTCTCCAGCCAATTATCGCTCCATCTCACTGCTCCCGAACGCCTCTAAACTGCTGGAGCAACACGTCCACTCCAAACTATCCTCCTATCTCTCGCCCAATGTACTCTTTGACAGACTACAGTCAGGCTTCAGACCCCATCACTCCACAGAAACTGCCCTAACCAAGGTCATTAATGACCTTCCAACTGCCAAAGTCAAACGTCACTAATCTGTCCTCCTCTTCCTCGACCTCTCCTCTGCCTTTGACACAGTCGACCATTCCATCCTGTTAGAAACGCTTTCATCCCTTGGCATTTCAGACCTGGCCCTTTCCTGGATCTCCTCATACCTCACCAACCGCACATTCAGCGTCTCCCACTTGCACACCACCTCCCTGCCATGCCCTCTTTGTGTAGGTGTCCCCCAAGGCTCTGTCCTAGGACCCCTCCTGTTCTCCATCTACACCCTAGGCCTTGGCCAACTCATAGAATTACCATTGCTATGCTGACGACACCCAAATATATCTCTCTGGACCAGACATTACCTCCCTGTTGTCCAGAGTCCCAGAATGTCTAGCAGCCATAGCCTCCTTTCTCTCCTCCCCGCTTTCTCAAACTCAACATGGAGAAAACGGAGTTCATAATCTTCACCCCTCCACGCATGACCACCCTACCTGACCCATCTATCAAAATTAATGGAACCACTCTCACCCCAGTCCCACAGGCCCGCTGCCTTGGGATAACATTAGACTCTGACCTATCCTTCAAGCCGCATATTCAAACCCTCAATACCTCCTGCCGCCTCCAGCTCAAGAACATCCACCGAATCCGCTCCTTCCTCGCCCCTGAAACTACAAAGATGCTAGTTCACGCCCTCATAATCTCCCACTTAGACTACTGTAACACTCTTTTCCATGGCCTCCCAGCAAATACTCTTTTTCCCCTCCAGTCCACCTTAAACTGTGCTGCTCACTTAATACACCTCTCCCCCCGTTCTTCATCAGCCGCTCCCCTCTGCCAATCCCTTCACTGGCTACCCATCGACCAGTGAATAGAGTTCAAACTTCTAACGCTGACATACAAAGCCATCCACAACCTGTCCCCTCCATATATCTCCGACCTAATCTCCCGCTACCTGCCCGCACGTAACCTTCGATCCTCCAAAGACCTCCTACTCCGCTCTGCTTTTATCCGCTCTTCACACAAACGTCTCCAAGACTTCTCTCGTGCATCCCCCATACTCTGGAACTCACTACCAAGACACATCAGACTGTCCCCCACCCTCACATGCTTCAAGAAGGCCCTGAAGACTCACCTATTCAGGAAGGCCTACAACCTCCAATAACACTACTGTCACCACACCACCACCTGTACAGTTTCTCCCCTCACCTTCTGTATCTATCCCTCTTCCCTCATAGATTTCAAGCCCTTGCGGGCAGGGCCCTGTATCCCACTGTGTCAGTTGGTCACTGTTTGTATTATCTGTTTTGTATATCTTGTGTACCGTATGTAAATCCGCAAATGTAAAGCACCATGGAATTAATGGTGCTATATAAATAAAATAATAATAATAATAATAATCCCCTTTCCACAGGACAGGGGATAAGTGTTTAATTGCTGGGGGCCCAATCACCAGTGCTTCATTCACTTCTGTGGGGTTGTAGGCGCATTACAGTCCTGTCAGCCACATAGAAGTGAATGGAGTGCTGGTCATGCAAGCGCACTAGCGCTCCATTTACAAGGAGGCCTTAGGGGGACTTTCGGTCCCCTGTTCTCCTGATAACTAGGGGACCTGTCGATCAGTCCCTCAGAGATAGGACACCTATCCCCTTTCTTGTGGATAAGGATTAAGTATCCATAGTGGCACAACCCCTTT